>JAMYXO010006873.1:7500-12911 GCA_033310375.1 Conus canariensis | reverse complement strand
CTTTCAATTCCTGTCGTCTGCTAGATTTTTCCCACTCCAAAACCCTTGACCTACAAAGGCGTAAAAAACAAAAGCCAAAAGTCCATCATTCTGCTATTGTTTTTGCCCTAGGGACTGAGCTTTTTACTAAACCCCAAATTCCAGGAAAAACCCTTTTTCACTTTTTTTTTTTTTTTTTATCTGTTAAAATTTGGGTTGGTACTACTTGCCCTTTGCTATAACCCCCAATTGACCTTTAGGGAAAGAACCCCTAACAGACCAAGGGGCGCCCCTTTCGTTTCTAGTTGGTTTCGGGGTGATCGATCAATTGACCCCCGCCCCAAGGACAGGGTCATGTAAAAATTTCCCTAGTTTTGGAAGTATTTCAAAGGGGCACTAAGGGAAAATTAAACAAATTTGAAAGATTTTTCTTATCATCCCCAAAAAAAGGACAAAAAATTTCAAGACAAAAAAAAGGGTTTTGCCCTTTTTAGGCCTTTTAAAGGGCATGAAAAATTTAAATGAAAAAACTATTATGAAGTAAAAAAGCCGTTCTTCTTTTTCCTTGCCCTGAAATTGTTTATCTCTTAAAAGAAAAGGGTCGAAACGCGTCTGTTTTGTGGTTTTTTTTTGTCTTTTCTTTCTTTTTTTCGGACGCACTAAAATTATTTTTAAAATTCGGAATTTGTAAGAAAAGTGTTAGTCGGGGGGAGATGGCTTGTAAAAGGCGGGGGGAGATGATAAGAAAGAATCGGTGAAGCCCGGGGGAACAGCGGGCGTATTTTAAAAGGGAATTAAAATCGGTTTTTTAACCCCCAAATTTGGGGGGGAGAGGGAGTGGAGGGGGGGGGGGGGGGGGGGGGGGGATATAAGTGGTTCCCGAAAAAAAGGCTTCATCATTTTTTATTTATGTATTTATTTTTTTATTTTTTTGACGAGAGCGAAGCCAGTGATATGCGTCACATGAGCTCAGAGTCACGCGGTAGCGCGGTAGGGCTACGGACTGATCACGTGGGCACGAGCTAATTTGTGAGATCGTCTGCGTCCAAGACCTGCAAACTAATTTGACGGTTGTTGATTTACATGAGGGAAAGAAATGCGGATCGCTTCATCCACTGACCAGACAATGATTATTTCTTTTTTTTTTTTTTTTTTTTTTTTTTTTTTGGGGGGGGGGGGGGGGGGGGGGGGGGGGGGTTAAACTGAATGGCTGGACATAACTAGAAATGTATATTGGGTATCCTTGTTTTGTTTGTTTTTTTACTTTAAAACTTAAAGACGCTTTGTGTGTTATTGTGTCGTAGGTGACAGTTTTTTTTTTAACAGAAAAAAGCTAAATCATAATATTTAATCTTCGGTATCGTTTTTTTTCACTGTGTGTGTGTGTTTTGTGTGTGTGGTGTGTGTGTGTGTGTGTGTGTTGTGTGTGTGTGTGTTGCGCGCGCAACAAAAATCAGTAGTGGAGAAAGTAAAGTGTAGGTTAAATTTTCCATCGTCATCTCAGTGACTTGTCAAAAATTAAAAGAAAAATAAAAGGGGTGAGGGGGGGGGGGGGGGGGGGGGGGGGGGATGGGGGAAGGGGGGGGAGGTGTAGGCACGGAAACAAGTCCACATCCTAAACAGTCCAATCACCAGGAAATATCATTCGGGGAAAAAAAAAAAAAAAAGCAGCGACTGGCCTGGTAGCGGGACTAAAACGAAACAATAGTTATGTGCCTATCTGTGACAGATAGAAAACGGGAAAGAAAATAGTAAGGCGTTAGAATGTAAATTTAAAAAAAAAAAAAAAGCTTCACTTGTTGCACAAAGGAGCCATTGTACCCTATCTTGAAAACAACCATCCATATCGCCTGCCCAGAGGCCTTTCGTCGCTGATTCACATCATCAGTCAGGCGCATGTTGTTTTGTTTTTCCCCGCTGCCATGTCATTTGCTGGCTTCTCTCTCTTTTTTTTTTTTTTTTTTTTTTTTTTTTTTAGTACAGTGTGTCCTCATGATTGGACCTGATCAGGATATCACTTTCTATTTCCGTGTACGAGTTGGACAGCCCTGAACAGATTTCTGTGTGGTCGGCTTGTCTATTATATGATAAACCCCTGAAAACTCATCTACTACTTGATTCGCTAAAAAATCTGTCGTCTTCTTTACGACTGGAAAAAGAAAAAGACCGTATTTCACCCGTTAAGTTGTTCTAACTTACATCCTTTGTTTAATACGCTGAGTTTGTTTTTTTTTTTTCCGTGTAAATGTAGCCCCCCCCCCCCCCCCCTCCCCTTCCCCCATCCCCATTGCCCTTCCATCCCTTCTCGCCTCTCCAGCCCATTGTTCACACGCACTTCCATTCACCCCTCCCCCCTCCCCCCCTCCCCCCCCCTCCCTCCCCCCCTCCCCACCCCCCCTTCTCCTGTCCCAACTACTCCACCCATCAAGACTGCCTAATGAGTTGTCATTTTGTTGTTAGCTTTTTTCTGATGTTAATGTTGATGTTGGTGTTCTGCTGATTAAAATCTTTCTTGTATTTTTACATTAGGAAAGGTTATTTTGTGGACTTACTATGGGCAGAGAGAGAGAGAAGAGAGAGAGAGAGAGAGAGAGAGAGAGAGATACGGATACGGATACGGATACGGATGTTTTATTCATACAGGCCATGGCCCCTAATGAAGGGGGTGTTGAGATCAAATCGTTTCAGACAGAAATAAGCAAATCATCAAACATCTAGGCATCCACAATTAAAAGCATACACGATATGAAACAACATACAACAACCAATGCCTAACTACATGCTATACTTCGAATTTTAAATGCCTTGTACAAGAAAATAGCAAAACGTTTTACAGTAGTTTCATTTGTAGATGCCATTAGTAATGAAAGTCGAAATGAAGAAGGATGTCTACAATATTTTTGATGAATGAACTGATTCCTCAGGTCACTTAGAGCGGGACAGCACAACACAAAATGAACTTCATTTTCTTCGGCACATTTACAAAGCGGACATGTCAGATCAAGTTTGTTATGCTTCTTATAACGATAATAATGAACAGAAAGATCAGAAATACCTAATCTGAACTTTGTCATGATATACTTTAAATGATTATCCATTTCAACAGATAAATACACCGGCACACAATGTATAGATCTGAACTGTCTATAAAAAGCAAATCGATCACTTTCATGAACGTGACATGACCATTCTTGCCATCTGCAATCTATCAATCTATTCCGAAATGCACGTAGAAATCCATTTATGTCCCCAACGCTCTGTTGTAGCCAAACATAGCCAAATCCAAGTTTATGTAATTTAGTCCTCACGTTAGAAACCCAGTTTCTTTTCCCTCTACCATCCAAATCATACAACATATTATATGCTTTCCTGGGCAACCTTGAAATTTCCATTTGTGTTATTTTCAACCAATAACGTATGCAAGCTGTCGCAGAATTCAAATATATTGGATATCTGTTTACTTCGCCGTAGACTAAATCGTTAGGTGTTCGCATGCTCACTCCTAGAAACTTTTTCAATGCAAATAAATGGACATTTTCACAATAAACAGCAGAATCATAAAGACCCCAGATTTCAAGCTCCATACTGAGCGATAGGCTGTACCTGAGAATCGAACAATTTTATAAATAATTTCAAAGACTGGTTTTCTAATTTTGATAAGTGTTGCATGATACATAGTAGTGCACGCTTAGCTCTACTGGCAAGATCCTTGCATGCAAAAGTAAAGCTTAATTTCGTTGAAAAATATATTCCTAAATATTTATATACGTTGACCACAGGCATAAACACTCCCATTATAAGTCCACCTTTCTCTAATTCCTAAAAACCCACCTTTCTAAACACAATTATATTGCTTTTTGACATGTTAATTGTTAACTGAAGTGAAGATGCAGATCGTGATAGATTATTTAGTTGAGTTTGCAAGCCAATAATAGTTTCAGACATCAGAACAACATCGTCTGCCAAGAGAAGAATAAACAACTCAAGAGCATCGCAAGTAAATTGTGCACCATGTTTTCCATTTCTAACAACCTCTGATGTTAACTCATTAATGAAAAGAGAAAATAAAACAGGACTGCACACATCCCCTTGTTTTACACCAGATGTACATTGAATGTAGTCAGTCATATTTCCTCCACACCGAACCTTAGCTTTAACACAGGAATACATGCTAACTATGCATCTAAACAGTTTTCCATGAACACCAGCTTTTAAGAGAATAGACCACAGAATAGTTCTATTAACAGAATCAAATGCTTTCTCAAAATCTATAAAAGCGACATACAGCTTACGATTTAAAGAAAACTGTTTTTGCACCAAAGCCATCAAAGTAAATATATGATCAACAGTTGAATAATTGCGCTTAAAACCTGCCTGATATTCGCCAGTGATATTATTATCTTCAACCCATTCCTGTAAACGGCGATTGATAATAGTGCTGTATAATTTACTACTAGCGTCACTTAAAGAAATTCCTCTATAGTTATTAGGATCATTCACGTTGCCTTTCTTGTACAGTGGTAGAACAATACTTTCCGTCCAATGTTCAGGATAAATTCCCTTATCAAATAAAGAATTGAAGAAGGTTACAAAAAAGTTCACAATCAGGTCAGTTTTACAAGCATACCTCAGCAGCTCACCAATTATACCGTCTGGTCCAGGAGCTTTACATTTCTTAATTTTTCTTAGAGCAAACATTACTTCCTCTTTTGAAATCGGACGACTTAAATAATCATCCTCTCCTTCATTATGATCCAGTTGTAACCCGCTGTTAGGATCTACGTCTTTCGTTAGAAGTGACTTAAAATGTTCGTACCAGGTTTCAATACTGATGCTGTTCACTGGTTGTTTTCTTTTTTAATGAAATTCGATGTACATTCTTCCAAAATTCTTTCTGATTTTCCATAGATGCAATTAGTTCTGTCAGCAATGCGTTGTTAAATTGCTTCCTTTTAATCCTTTGCAAGTGTTTGTACTCGCGTCTTGCCCTACAATAGAAATCACGATCTTTGTCGTCATGCGTACGTTTAAATTTTCTAAATAAATTTCGGACTTTCTTTTTATTGTCATGACATTCAGAATCAAACCAATCTTTTGATTTCGAATTATTAATTCTTATTTCTTTCTTCATTACAACATGTGCTGCATCTTTGATGCAGGTGTTGAAAACATTCAACGCCTCATTTACATTGACATCAATAACACTAACTGCATATCTGATTTTTTCTTGAGTCTGTTGCGTGGAAATATTACTCATAAACACATCAGCACGGTCTTCATTCCATATAAACCTTTCCAATGTAAAACTGTGTTCAGGACTTATCTCCGAGTTGACATTACCTCTGCCGTAACTCAAATGAAATTCCACAGGCATATGATCCGAATCGAATCTCTCAGACACTCGTAACTCACATGAATCACATAATAATGCA
>JAMYXO010000686.1:0-39706 GCA_033310375.1 Conus canariensis | reverse complement strand
AGTTTTTAATTTGTGTTCTTTGGGGGCCTATTTTTCCCCCCTCCAGTATTTGTTTTCATTTAATTTTTTCTTTCAAGTTTTTTTTTCTTTTTTTTTTTTCCTTTTAAAGGGCCTATTTAATAAATTTTTAATAAACTATCTGGTAAAAATTACATGTTTTTTTTCAGACAATCGAACAGTCTGCCAGTGTGTACTGACCTGATTTTATAAGCTACTTTTTTTGGGTATCCCGGGCTTTCCAATAATATTTGTAACCGATACTAAATTCAGCATTGTAACCCAAACTTCACGTGAAACAGTTTCTTTTGGATAATATTTACAGCCCTGTACAATTATGTAATAAACGTACTTTGCTGTACTGTTTTTTTCATATCAACTTTGTCGTTTGTTTTGGTGTAATAAAAATCAGCGTTGTAGAGGAAACAGTACAGTATACTGTTTCTTTCAATTATTTTTTGAAATGTTTTAAGATCAGGGTTATCAACGTTTTATACTGTTATTTTTCAATAATTTTTTCAGTTTTACCCATCGGGGTTTATAAAGGGCATTACTTGTGTAAATTTTCCCCTTTCAAAATTATTTTATATTCAGAACGAGCTGGGGTTTCCCAAAAACATTTTGTGGTGTGTTTTTTGGTTAGAAAATTTGTTGGCAGTTCGCTCAAAAATTTTCATTTCGGTAAAAACCTTTTTTCCCTACTGCTTTTTTGTACCCGGGTTTTCATTGATTTGTTTTGTGTGTGTGTGTGTGTGTGTGTGTGGGTGTGTGTGTGGGTGTGTGTTTGCGGGGCGTGCGTGCGTGCGTGCGCGCGCGCGTTTTGGGGGGTGTGTGTATGTGGGTGTGTGTGTTGGTGCATGCGTGGTGTGTGTGTGTGTGGTGTGTGTCGTGAAGGGGGGGGGGGGGGGGGGGGGGGGCGCGCGTGCGGGGCGTGGGGTTTGGGGTGTGTGTAGGTGTGGTGGTGGTGCGTGTGTGCGTGTGGGGTGCATGTGTGTGTGTTGTATGTTGTGTTTTTTGTGTTTGGTGTTGTTTTGTGTGGGGCCCGGGTGTGTCTGTGTGTGTGGGGTGGTGCGTGTGAGTAAAGTCTGTAAAGGGGGTCCCGTGAAAGCGCACACGCGCTCTTTTTGTGTGCCCCTTGTTGTGTGTAGAGAGAGAGAAGCGTGCGCTCGCGCGCGTGTGTGTGTATGGTGTTTTCGTAAAGAGCGTTTCGCACGCTTTGTGCGTGCTGTGTTTGAATGCCTATGAAGTTTGGGCGCCATGGCTAAACCATCTCTACCCTTCATTGGACAAAATTTAAATTTTTTTTCCCGAGTTCTGTAAACCCCCCCTTTCCTCCCCCCCCCCTCTCCTCCTCTTTCTCTCTCTCCCCTCTCTTTCTCTTTTTTTTCCCTCTCCTCTTTTTTTTTTTCCGCGTATATTTTTGTTTCTTCCCCCTTTTTCCCCCTTTTCTTCTTCCCCCCACAAGCACTAGCCACCGAAATTTGAAACTTTTTTCCCCTGCTAGCAGAGCCGACGGCGTACGATAAAAAAAAGAACAGTTTGGAAACCTAAAAAAGGGAAAATTTTCCCTTAGAATCACGCGCCAGGGGGTAAATGCATAAAAAACCTCCCCCTCTCTCTCCCCTCTTTTCCCCCTTTTTTTTTTTTGGGGTTTTGTTTTTTTTTTCTCTCTCTCCCCCTTTTCCTCTCTCCCCAAAACACAACACAAAACAAACCACACACAAACCCCTCTTTTCCTCCTCTCTCTCTCCTCTCAAAAACACAAAAAACCCCAAAACACCTTTCCCCCCCTCTCTCTCTCTCCCCACACAAAACCCCAAAACACAAAAAACCTCTCTCTTTTTCTCCCCTCCCCAAAAACACAACAAAACACACACACCAAACCCCTCTCTCCTTTTTTCCCCTCACACACAACACACACACACACACCCCCAACACAAACTCTTTTCTCTCCCCTCCCCCCCCCCCCCCCTTTCCCCTTTTCTCTCCCCCCCCTCTCCCCCACACACACACAACACAAAAACCCCTTCTCTTTTCTCTCCTAAAACACACAAAAACCCCCCAAAACAAACTCTCTCCTCCCCTTTTCACAAAAACACCCCACACAAAAACACAAAACCAAACCTTTTCTCCCCTCTTTTTCTCCCTCTTTCTCTCTCTCTCCCCCACCCCACACACACACACACAAACTTCCCCCTCCCCCTTCTCACAACCCCCAACACACAAAACCCAAACTCTCTCCCCTCTCAACCACACACACAACCCCACACACACAAAAAACACAAAAACCAAAAACCTCTCTCCCCTCTCTCTCCCCTCCCCCACACCCACACACCCCAAAACAAACCCCCTCTCTCTCAACACACACACACACACAAAAAACAAACCTTTTCCCCTTTTCCCCCCTTCTCCCCTCACACACCCCCAAAACAAAACAAAAACTTTTCTCTCTCTCTTTTTTTATGCACCCCCCCCCCCCCCCCCCCCCCCAAAAAATTAAATCCCCCCCCGAAAGCCCCTTTCCCCCCCCACTCCTGCCCCCCCTTTTTTTCCCCATCTCCATTTTTTTTTTCCCTTTTCCCCCCAAACCTCTCTTCTCTCTCCTCTCTCTCTTTTTCTCCCCTCCTCTCCATCTTCCTCCCCTTTTTTTCCCCCGTCCCCCCCCTTTTTCCCCGGGGGGCTCCTTTTTTCCCCGGGGGTAGAATAGATAAACAAAAAAAATAAATGAATAAATCAAGTTTTTTAATGAAAAAAATACAAAAATTTAAAAAAAAATTGATAAAGCCCGAATAACAAGAAAAATATTTAAAAAATAAATAAATTTGCTTTAATAATAAGGAAATAAAAAAAATAATTTGCGAAAAAACCCCTAAATCATTTTAAATTTGAGGGCCTTTTTTCCCAAAAAAACCCTTTTGCTCTTTCGTCCCATTGATGATGTCCTTCCCCCCATCTTACTCTTTTTAAAATACCTTTTTGCCCCTCTGGTCACTTCCTGAAACTTCCGGTCCGCAGGGGAACTCCTTTGATAAAAAACCCTTCTTTAAAAAAAAAATTTTTTAAAAAAGAATTATGGGCCCTTTTTTAAAAAAAAATTTTTGTCATTTCAATAAAAAAATTTTTGGGGAGAAGTTTTTTTTTGGGAAAAAAATTTTAACTAGAAAAACTCGAAAAAAATCCCCTTTTTTTGGGAATTTTCCTTTTTTTCCCCTTTTTTTTTTTCCCGGGAAAAAAGGGGGGCCATATTTTTAAAAACCAGCACTCCCCAAAAATAAAAAAGGGGACCCCCGGGGGGGGGCTTGGGGGTTTTGGGTTTTTTTTTTAGCGTTTTTTAACCCTTTTTCCGCAGCTTTTTAAACACGATCAAACATAAAATTTTGTTCCCCACGGCTTCAAATTTCCTTTGGATTCAAAGAAAAAAGCTCTCGACGGGTTTACCCCTTCTTGACGGGGGGGCTCAAATGGGGGTGTAAAGGGCAGATACCGACATTTTTTCCCTTTTGGGACGGTGGGGCCTCGGGGTTTCGTACTGGGGCCATCCTTTTTTTTTGCTTATCCTATTTCCTGGGGGGGACTTTCATCGGGGCCCACGCCAGGCGCATGAGTTTTTTTTGGGGCTGCCCGATCCCCCACTTCATCAGTTGGTTTCCCCCATTGCTGAAATTTAAACTAATTTTTTTTCCCCGGGGGCCCGGGGGGGGCCCCAAATTGCGGACCTAAAGGGAAAGGGGATGAAAACCCCAAAAAAACTACAACTAAACGACGAAAAACGGAACTCATTTCTGACAAAACACCTAACCACCCTTCCCTCTCCCCCCAACTGTCACAAACAATAAACGGACTGTCTCTTTTTTCCACCTCTGTCCGCCAGTCTGGGGGTCTTTTTTGCCAACCCTCTCCTTTGAGAAACAGGTTTCAAATATTTGAAAAGATTGCTTATTTAAAAAACTAAGAAAAACCCCAGCTCCGTACGCCCACCTTCTCTCTACAGATGTTTACTAAAACTCTCTTTTTGTACCTTTGTCTTATCTAGAATAATTCGGCAACTCACTTTTGGGGTTCCCAAAAAGGGGAAAAAAATTACAGGAAAAAAAAAACAGGGGGGGTTTTTAAAAAAAAATTTCCCCTTTTTTCCCCCCCCCCCCCCCCCCCAAAAAAAAAAAACCCCTTTTTTTTTTTTTTTTCCCCCCTTTTTTTTAAAAAAAATTTTTTTCTCCCCCACAAACCCCCGGGCCCCACCTTTCCCCCCCCCCCGGGGGGGGGGGCCCCCTTTTTTTTTTTTTTCCCCCCCCCCTTTTTTCCCCCCCCAAAAAAAAAAACCCCCTTTTTTTTCCCCCCCCCCCCCAAAAAAATTTTTAAAAAAAAAAAAATTTTTTTTTCCCCAAAAAAAAAAAGGGGGGGGGGGGGGGGGGGGGGGGGGGGGGGGGTTTTTTTTTTTTTTTTTTTTTTTTGGGGGGGGGGGGGGGCCCCCCCCCCCCCCCCCCTTTAAAAATTTAAAAATTTTTTTAAAAAAAACCCCCCCAAAACTTTTTCCCCCCCCCTTTTTTAAAATTTTTTTGGGGGGGGGGGGGGGGGGGGGGGGGGGGTTTTTTTGGGGGGGGGGGGGGGTTTTGGGGGGGGGGGTTTTTTTTTTTTTTGGGGTGGTTTTTTAAAAGGGAGGGTATGTTTCCATTAAAATTTTTTTTAAAAAACCCAAAAAATTTTTTTTTTAAGGGGAAAAAAAAGGGAAAAAAATTTTTTAAAAAAAAAAGGGGGGTAAAAAAAAAAGGGGGGGGGGAAAAAAGGGAAAAAAAATTTTGGGGGGGTTTTTTCCCCGGGGGGTTTTTTGTTTTTTTTTTTTAAAAATTTTTAAAAAAATTTTTTTTTAAAATTTTTAAAAAAATTTTTTTGGGGGGTTTTTTTTTTTTTTTTTTTTTGGTTTTTTGGGGGGGGGTTTGGGGTTTTTTTTTTTTTTTTTTTTTTTTTTTTTTTTTTTTTTTTTTTTTTTTTTTGGGGGTTTTTTTTTTTTTTTTTTTTGGGGGGGGGGGGGGTGTGGGGGGGGTTTTTTTTTGTGTGTGTGTTTTTTTTTAAAAAAGGGGGGGGGGGGTTTTTTTTTTTTTGGGGGGGGGGGTTTTTTTTGGGGGGGGGGGGGGGGTTTTTTTTTTGGGTTTTTTTGGGGGGGGTTTTTTTTTGGGGTTTTTTTTTGGGGGGGGGGGGGTTTTTTTTTTTGGGGGGGGGGGTTTTTGGGGAAAAAAAATTTTTTTTTTTAAAATTTTTTTAAAAAAAATTTTTTTGGGGGGAAACAATTTTTAAAAAAAAAAAAAAAAAAAAAAAAAAAAAAAGGGGGGGGGAAAAAAAAACCCCGACGGGGGAAAAAACCCTTTTTTTTTTTTTTCCCAAAACCAATTAAAAAAAAATTTTTTTTTTTTTTTTTTTTAAAAAAAAAAAAGGGTTTTAAAAAAAAGGGGGGGGGGGGGGAAGGGCCCCCGGGGGGAAAAAACCGGGGGGAAATTTTTTTTAAAATTTTTTTTTTTAAATTAAATTTTTTTTGGGGAAATTTTTTTTTTTTGTAAAATTTTTTGGGGGAAAAAAAAAACCCCGGGAAACGGCCCCGGGGGGGAAAAAGGGGCAAACGGGCCCCGGGGAAAACGGGGAAAAAAAAAATTTTTTTTTTTAAAAAAATTTTTTTTTTAAAAAAAAAAAAAAATTTGGGAAAAAAAAATTTGAGGGGAAAAAAAAAGGGGGGGGCCCCAAAAAAACCCAAAACCAAAAAAAAAAAAAAAAAAAAAAAAATTTTTTTTTTAAAAAAAAAAAAAAAAAAAATTTTTTTTTTCCCCCCCGGGGTTTTTTCCCCCCCCCCAAAAAAAAAAAAAAAAAAGGGAAAAAAAAAAAAAAACCCCCCAAAAACCCCCCCAAAAAAAAAAGGCCCCCCCCAAAAACGGCAAAAAAAGGGAAAAAAAAAAAAAAAACAAAATTTAAAAAAATTTTTTTTTTTCAAAACCCCCAAAGGGAAATTTCCCAAAACAAAAAAAAAAGGGGGGCCCCCCCCCCCCCAAAACCCCCCCCAAAAAAAAAAATTTTTTCCCCCCCCCCGAATCCCAAAAAAAGGGGAAAAAAAAACAAAAAAAAACGGAAAAACTTGGCAAAGGGGAAAAAAAAAAAAAAAAAGGGGCCTTGGTTTTTTCCTTTTTAAGGGGGGTTTTAAAAAAAAAATTTTAAAAAATTTTTTTTTTTTTTTCCAAAGGGAAAGGGGGGTGTTTTGGGGGCCCCCCCAAAAAACCCTTTTTTTTTTTAAAACCCCAAAAAAAAAAAATTTTTTTTTTTTTTTTAGTTTCCCCTTCCCGGGAAAAAGGGGCCCCAAAAAAAACCCCCGGGGGAAAAAAAAAATTTTTTCCCTTGGGGGAAACCCAAAGGGGTTTTTTTTTTGGGGAAAAAAAACTAAAAAAAAAATTTTTTTGTTTTTAAAAATTTTTCCCTTTTTTTAAAAAAAAGGCCCAAAAAAGTCCAAAAAATTTTTTTAAAAAAAAAAAAAACCCCCGGGGGCCCCCCCCCCCAAAAAAAGGGGGTTTTTTCCAAAAAAAGGGGGAAAGGGGTAAGGTTTTAAAAATGAAATGTCTTTGTTCAAACTTTAGTTGAAGATTGCATTGGTTTAGGCTGCTCCTCTAAACTTTCCACTAATGTGATCATGTCTCTTACTGTTGGATCTCTGCGGAGCAGACTAAAACCACAAAACCAACAGTGAGTGGCTGAGAGTCATACTGTTGAGTCTTCAGGCTCCAATTATGATTCAATACATTTAAGATTATTAGAACAGGGCATTACGCACATTGCTGCTGCGTTTTAATAAGTATTTGGTCAGCCTTGGTCCTCTTATAATTCTGGCTTTGAATGGGCCGCCATCCGACCTACCAATGATGACGGCAAATGAGCAAATCTGATGATTAACTCATTAAGACTGGTTTTTAGGAAGTTTCTGTGGGGTTGGTCCTTCATAAGGAACAATGAGTGATTCGAAGTCTGCCGTAAACAACATATGGACTAGTTTGCAACCGTTTCCAGTTCTTAAAACTAACTTTACTGCCTTCTCCGGGCGTAATTAGTTCTGTATTACAGTCAACTGGGCTAATACAATGTTTTATATGTTCGCTCGCAGCTTGAACGGACGGAATTCTTGTTAAACATTTTCTACAAAATTCTGTTTGCTATGTTGTTTTGTAGTATGCACTAGTAATCTACTCATTGTGCGTATTAGAGTGTAGTGCAACCCATTAAGGCTTTGCATCAGGAGTAAGTCTACATGACTCCTGGTTGGTTCGCCTATTGTTGGACTGTTCTTTGACACTCTAATTGGCAGAAGGTTGGTTTCTTCAGACCATGTGTAGACATTAACAGTTATTGGTGGATTCTGTTCTTCAAACTGATCAATTTTGTCTACAGCCATAGGAAATTCAAGGCCGTTAAAGTTAAGATCATTGGCCCACTGTAAATAGTTAGATACTCCTCTGCATTTTTGGCAACGTGATGCAGCCTAGCAAGAACGCACCACATAAAACATTTGTCGTCTGAATTCTTTATGTTCAGAACTGCTTTCTTTGCAACTAATGTTGGAGGCAGTGGAATGTAAGCCTTGCCTACAATCGGCTCATACTTAGCTTGTCTTAATCTGATGTCTAGGACTTCACCCTCTGACCAACCAGAGCCTCTCATTTTAGCTGCTTCAGAGGCTTCATTAAACTGTGTAAGAAGTTGAATCTGCCCAACCGGGTGTTAAGTCATTATGAGAAGAATAGTCTGCTTTTAGTTGAAAACCCAGACTTCTAGATTTTCTTCGTTTATTGTTATATAGTCGATTAAAACAACTAACCTTACTTTAACTGGAGGGTTTATTGTTAGTTTACTTGGAACTTGAGAAATAGCATGTTCAACGCTTGCCTGTACCTTTGTTGGATCAATAACTTCTAAAACGACCTCATTTAAAGCTTTTGACAAACGCTCTTCCTCGAGCATTGCTTCAAACAATTCATCTGAACCTTCATATATCTTATCCATGTTGAGTTTCTTTTCTAACTCAAAATATTTATTTAAATTAAAAAAAATAAAAGTTAATCAGAATCAATATCAACGGTCTTTTTGTGCTTGGACTCATAAACTAAAGTATAAAACGCCCTTTGGGGTTGTTAATGTGAGCTGTTTAGAACAGAGTTTAATGTTTCGTTTACTTTTTTAAACATTCCTTTTTTATCTGGTCGGTGTCTGGCTGTTGAGAAAAAGTTGCCCTTGCCTTTCTTTGAAGATCAAACTTTTGTCTTTTGTAGTCCTCAAAATCAGCCTGTAGGCGACTAAATTCTTCATCCGTGATGTTTGAGTCAGCAAGTGCTTTATTTATTGTCAGTTTGAAGGAACTAAGTTTAGCTGTTATTAGTTGAACCATAGCTGTGTGCTTTTGGAGTTTAGCTTTTATTTTTTTGCTGACAGCACTTACAGCCAATGAACACAGGCCAAGAGTTAAAGACAAACCACCTAGAGGTAAAGCTGCCGGTGCACCTACGCCTGTTGCTAAGAGACCTACACTTGTTCCTGCTGATAGAGCACTAGTGATCGATGCTCCAGTATTAACATATGTAACAGCATTAAAGACAGCAGAATACCTTCGTTTGGTTTTACTGTATTTTGAAAGGTCCTGCTCTAGTTTTTGTTGCATTTGTGTAATGTTGGTTAATCTGAAAGTTTTTATGTCTACAGCAGCAGCTATCTCTTCTTTGGGCACTTTTGGATAAGTCGTAACAGACATGCTTTTTTAAAATAAAAATAATTTAGTATTGGATATCTTTCAATCTGTTATCTTGAATATTCAGCTGCGCATCATATATTAAAAACAAATGTACATTAAGTGGTTTATCACTCTCTTTTTCTTTATCAATTTGAATGTTTATTACGTCTTTAACTGTTCTCCCACTCCCATGCAACTGATTATCCTCTGTTGACCTTAGGTCAATCCATAAACCGTATTTCGTTGTTAAATATTCATCAAGTCTAACACTGTGAAAGTGTAGATCTTTAGACACAAGGTCTACTGTTGGACTTCTAGACCTCCCGCCTCCAAACAATTTTCTTATTTCATCAAAATGATGATAAGGTTTAAGCCCGCTACCGTAGACTTGGTTAGGACTACCCTCAATTGAACATTGTACTTTCGTTATTTTAGGATTGATAAACTTTCACTTTGTCTTTTGAATGGTTCTTCATCTTCACACAGCAATAAAATACCTTTAAGGGATCTTGCTGCGGCCTAAAACTAAAGTTCCATATTGTGTCTGCCCTGCTTTTAGGATATTTTGAATGATGAATCACTCTTTCGTAATATATTGCTAATTTTGACTGATATTGTTGCTCAATCAGCCTTGCTAAGTTAGGGTTGCTAACAATGTCAAACTCTAAATGAGATGTCGAAAATGCTGTACTTGGAATCAGTGTCTGTCGATCTAATGACACGTTTGTATTCATTAAAGTTAGTTCATATGACAATCTGTCTTTTAATGCTCCTTGAAAGTATGGCGCATGCGCTTTTAACAACTCAAAATCCAAGGGTATAGAAAAGCGATTTCCAAACGCATAACTTACAGCTTCATACTTGTTACCGTCTTTAGCATCTTCGGCGTCTATTCTGTGTTTTAGTGCTTCGTTATTTTCGATTCCTTGAAACGCAAGATCGGCCCTTTCATTATCGGTTAGCCATAGATCAGAATAGATTAGAAATATGTCTGCATTGTGTAAAGAAAATATTTCTTGCCCCTCAAGTTTTATAGAAATTTTCTTAACGATTGCCCGTCCCAGATTCTGGACTACTGTCCTGTTTTCGTCTGTTGCTGATTCTAGTTCTATTTTGAAAGTAAGCCGTGCAGATCCCGGCACAATCACTTCATCTGCTCCTAGGTCTGGAAATTTAACAGTAAGAATTTGATCTGAATCAATAGTAGATGGATTATTTGGAACAATAATATTCTGTTTATTTCCCTTCACGCCAAAGGGCTCTTTCAGTCTTCTATGCGGGTCAAGAATCGAGCCATATGCTTGTGACATTTTTTTTTATAAAACAAAATAAAAAGTTAATTATTTAAAAACATGGCAGAAGAAGATTATGATGTTTTTGATCCTGGAGACGACATGAGTGAAATGACGCCTTTGACACATCCATTACAATCATTGCGGCGTGAATTAACAGAAAGTAAGGTCAAATCATTTTATCAAAGTTTAGGCCAAGAACCTCCCGAATTTATAGACCCTAATGATTTTGAAACAAAAGATGACCATTTGTTTGTGAAAAAACGAGCAAGGACAACTTGTTCAGCTTACAACTAAACCAGACCCATCAAAGTTTTTAGCAAAGACTACAATTAGACAAAGGCTCAGTGTGAGCGATCAAAATCGCCTTGGCATTGCTAAACCGCGAAGATTAGACAGTGAGGCAGTTGCTAAACTTCAAAACACACTACAAGAACTCCCAACAGATAACCAAATACAAAACATACCCCTTAAAGATTTAAGCCCAACAGCAGACGAAATAATAGAAACCAGTTTTTCAGAAGAAACAGTATTAAAAACTATGCACGATCCGCCGCTACCTATGAGAGAAATAACGGCCCTTGATCATGCTTTGAAAAGCATCAGAGGCGAATTAACAAACAATTTAGCAAAACTGGGTGAACTAGATGAGCATATAAAAAGAGAAAAAGAAAAACTAGTTGAGGCTGATGACCACAACTTAGGACCTGGTGTTAAAGAAAGAATAACACAAAGACTAAAAGATCTTGAACAAGAGAGATCAGCAAGACTAGAAGTGCTGTCTACTAACCGAGAACAATTAAGAACTCAAGTGAGCAGAATAAGAGAAACTATCCAAAGAATTTTATATGAAGACACAACACTAGCAGAACGAATAAGAACACTGTTTAGAGAGCAAGGCGTCACATTAGCAAGTGTTATAACAGCCTTAGGATTTGCAATAAGTACACTGGTGTTGGCTATTACAGGCGGTGGTGGCGGTGGGGGAGCAGTGCCACCAGGACCACCATCAGATAAATCATGGGTAAAAAAACAACTTGATCATCTTGCAAGTTTATTAAAAAAATTAGCCAGTAAGGCAATAGACTCTTTGCCTGGTTATAATAGGGGGGATCGTTAGCTGGCTTTTGTCTACTGCAAGTAAAGTAGTTGGCTTTATGGCCGAGCACTTATGGGCATTAGTTGTCTTAATAGTTGGGTTACTTTATAGTAAGATAAAGACCAAGTAATCCTAGGGCAGTTAATCCAATAACAAGTGCCGTCTTTTCATATTCATGGTCATTATTTCTTGGGGGGATTGAATGGGGGGGTTTGGGGGGCTCGGGGATTGGTGGGGCTTCTTTTTTTATGGCTATTGCTGGCTTAGAATTTATGTCGTTTTTTCCGACCTTCTCTTCTTTACCAGCCACAAGGATTTCATTGTTGTAGTTTATTATTGTTCCTACCTGGAGCCTGAGGTCAGAAGGTAGCATGTATAAACCAGTGCCGACAGCAAAGTCTACTTTCGATCTTGCGTATTGTAAAACATTTTGGTACCTTTTAATACTTGAAGGCAAATCAATTGCAGAATTAATAGAATCCTCTAAATTTGCTAAATACTGTTTTTGGGCGTCAAAGCCAGTAGAGGGATCAATTATGTTTGATCTCGTTTGTGCTTGCGAACCTAGCAAACACCAAACATAAGTACGAATAGAGTCGTTTATTCGTTCTATTCCCGCTCTAGTTAGGCCCTTAGAAGTATCCAAAATAAATGTTGTCCATGCTGTTTTATGGTCTTGCTCTATGGACCCGAGGTGAACAGTTGTGCCTGAAGAGAAAGATGTGTAAGGAGGATTCCAATCATAGTTATACTTTCTGTGCACGCCCCAATAATAAAGAGTGCCTAAACCATGATTAAGATCCAACTTTTGTCTAAAGTCTGTCTTTGGGTCAATATCAAATTCGTTACAGATCCTTTCAAAAGCCTTGTAATCTATTCTGTTGCTGAATGGATTAAACGTTTTGTCATTTGGTAATGGCGCTTGCAGTTCAGATAAAATACGTCTGAAGGTGTAATAAAAATGAAATCTATACACTGACCTCACCAAAGGATCAGGATGATTTAAATGATCAGCATACGACACTCCACACCCAGTTGAAGCACAAAACACAGCAAAGTTTAACTGGTTCTGATAAAACTGCATCGGATGACTGAACCACACTTTCGGGATGTAGTCTTTTTTAATAGGGGGGTTAAGATATCTGTTTAATGGAGTACTAACCTTTACTTGAAAGGCGTCAGACTGAGTCACAGAAATGTCGAGAGTATCAGTTGTTATATCTTTAGGTCTGTAGTGCGGCCCAACAGAATATTTTGCATTAGTATATTTGAATGCACTCATTTTTAAATTTGTTTTAAAAATGTTTGTAACAATAACAACTCAAGGCAGTCCTTCGTTTTTAGAGTATGCTATTGATAATAAATGCGGAACCCGAAGGGTTGCACTCCATGAAATATTCTACAAAGTCGTATGGTTTAATATAAGTCAATCCAAGAGGAATAATGTAATTCAAAAACTTGACAGAAGAGGAGACTTAATTAGCCAGTTAACCATACCTGATGGTTATTACGGGTTTTGCTCGCTAAAAGAAGCAATGAGTAACTTCGACATTACTCTCAAACTTAACAATGCAAATCTAAAAACAATGTTGACATTCAAACCTGAAGGAGAAGAAGTCAATTACTTTTTTGGTGTAGAGCTAGCTAAAATGTTAGGCTTTAAAATCAATGATATCTATCATAGATTTATAGTTACACCAGACGAAACTACTTTTGAGGGAGAATATCCGCTCGATCTTGCATTACATTCATTACTCTATGTTCATTTGGACGAGCTGAGCACTGATGAAAACTTATATGATGGAAGGCCCTCAACTGTTTTAAGAGCTCTTCCATCAGGGAAAGCTGCATATTGCGATTATGAAATTATACGATTCCCTAATTTACAGTTTAAAAGATTAGCTTGTGGGAGGGTCGGATCGTTTAATATAAAAATCAAAGACCAAACAGGAAAAGTCGTCAAATGTGATAACCTGCACATTGTTTTAGAAATAAAATAATACGTTGTTTTAAAAATGTCACGTGGACCAGACGATTCGGGGGTCACATTAGCGCCTGAGAGGTGTGTAACTTTAGAATTAAAAGACCTTGCAGACGTTGAGGACTTTGAACAAAACGGTGAGATAGGCACTTTATATGGTTTTGAGTACACTAAAGATGGTTATTATAAGCGCAAAGAGGTTGACGACAACAAAAGGTTTCCTAAACTAGAACAACTACGCAATCTAGAAGCAAATAATACAGGTCAGTATGAATATAAAATAGTTCGAAAAACTGACAACAAATGGCACTTAGAACCATATTTAGAATGGGACATAAAATTTGAATTCTTAAGCCCATTTACATTTTCGACCGCCAAAAAAGTTTCAGAAAAGCATTGAACTCTGGACCTTTACATGTAAGTCTTATGCCAGAGGACAACAGTCGGAAAGAGATCGAAATAAAGCCGTTTGGGGACAAACAGTACATCCTCCACAGAAGAGAATCGGTTTTAAAGAAAGCTTCTACAAAATTACAGTTCATTCCACGCACAAAATTAGGAGACACGTTCACAATGATATTTAAAATTTCTGTCTTAAAAGATGAGGCGAGAAATGGAGCTCTGGGCGTCAGTGACAATCTTATGAAAGGAATTCTTATTAGCTGGCAAAACTTAGACGTTGACAAACTTAAAGTTACTGTCGTCGTTCTTTACAATGGCGAGGATATTAAGGTCATGACAACAAGCAACAAAATTGATATTAGTCTAAATAGAAACGATCTTACAGAACTAAACTGGATTAATCTTACACATTTAGACCTTATAGGTTTTTATTATACTGAACAAGTTTTGACAGAGAGTATGATAAAAACAATAACTGGATTAGATTAAATTCTGTTATAAAACTATGGAGCAAACGACTTTGGTGTTAAACTTTATGACAAAAACCCTCATTGTTCATTGATTTGTGGACAGACTGGTTGTGGAAAAACAATATTTGTCCTCGACCTATTACAAACAGTTTATCGTTATAATTTTGATCATATAGTAATTTTCTGCCCAACACTTAAATGGAACAAAGCATATCACGACAGAAGGTTTATATGGACAGATGATGAAATCTATTTAGTTGATCCTAGCAATAAACTGAGTGAGTGTTTAGAACATTTCTTTAGACAGTTTGAAGGAACTCAGACACTATTTATTATAGATGATTGTTCAGCAGAAAAGGATATAGTCAAAAAAAGAAACGCTTTGTCAAAACTGGCTTTCAGTGGAAGACATGCTGGGATAAGTGTGTGGATTTTATGTCAAAAATATAACTCAGTTTTAAAAGACTTTAGAGAGCAATTAAAGACTGTAGTTTTATTTCACATGAAAGACAGAGACGCATTTGATGAATGTATGAAAGAAAATGATGTTATTGAAAACGATCAAGAAAACGAAGGATTAAGCAAAACTTAAGTCTCAAAAGTTTTCTAAATTAGTGTTAAAAACAGATAATCCTACACATTATGTATGTTTGTAAAGTGTTTACTATTAGAGAACTATAAAATAGGCATTCTGGGTAAGCCGGCGGAGCAACAGCGAAACCGGCTTTAGCCGGTTGGAGCTGGCGGAGGTGGGTGAGCCAGAATGCCTATTTTATAGTTCTCTGCGTGTGTGTGTGTGTGTGTGTGTGTGTGTGTGTGTGTGTGTGTGTGTGTGTGTGCACGCGTGTGTGTATGTGACGGACCGTTTTTTGTCCGATCACAGTTTTTACAACAACTCCGCTTACCGAAGCAGGATTACTGAAAAACCGGTTGACTAGGTCGGTTAACTGGTGTTCACCTGCACACCGTATGAGCCGAGTGAGCGCGGGTAGCCACCCAGTCTCTGAAGAAATTCCGGCTAGTTCACCTACCTAGTCCAGCCGACGAGGGACTCAGTTCAGTTGTTGTGACAGGCAGGTATGCTGAGTTAGTTAACAAATTGAGAGTCTAAATCGAAATCGTTTCTCCCCACGGTTAGGCGTTTGTAACTTCCTCAGCGCCAGTGAAGGTTTTTGTGTTTTAAAAAGAAAAGAGAGAAAACATGGCTTTGCTATGCTTTTGATTTGCTACGGTGTAGGAGTAAATTATCGTTTAACCTCTGTCAGATAGAAAGAAGAGGAAGCATGCTGTGATCGAAATAGGATATGGCTTATGCTTTATTATTGTCTCACAAAGGGAAAAACATATTATTGTCTCAAAAAGTGAAAAAAACAAAGTTGTTTATTCTTTGCTAAAGGGTTACGATGGTGAGCTCCGGAGGTGAGCAATGGAAACTGTCGTGTGTTCGTGGCGTTCCCGTATTATGTTGATTAAAACTGTGGGATGCCAAACGGAAATCCTTTTGATGCATTCTAGATTCCGATGTGGGGAGCTGAATGGAAACATTTTTCATATGTATGTATTGCTGATGGATATCAGTGATGAATAACCTTTCTCTTATGTATTTCTTACTGATGGATAGGAATTTATGGAAATCATTCCGACAGTTACATTGCTTTCATAGATGCTTTCTTATGATAAATGGTATTGTATGGAAAGCATGTTGAGATTTATTTAAGATGTTTCCATTGTTAGTTCAGAGTTTCAGAGATTTCGAAGCAAACCACCCTCGGGTAATACAAGTCCTGAGACAGTGAGACAGTTTTAACTCAAAGCCACTCTCTTGGAATAACAAGAAAATATTGCAGTTTAAAATCAAAGAGGGGCTGAGGACCATCCACTCCGTGTTGGTCACGAGTCTAAACATGGCCAAGGACAGCTGCTTCTGAGGGGCTGAGGACCATCCACTGTGTGTTGGTCACGAGTCTAAACATGGCCAAGGACAGCTGCTTCTGAGGGGCTGAGGACCATCCACTGTGTTGGTCACGAGTCTGAACATGGCCAAGGACAGCTGCTTCTGAGGGGCTGAGGACCATCCACTGTGTGTCGGTCACGAGTCTAAACATGGCCAAGGACAGCTGCTTCTGAGGGGCTGAGGACCATCCACTGTGTTAGTCACGAGTCAAACATGGCCAAGGACAGCTGCTTCTGAGGGGCTGAGGACCATCCACTGTGTGTCGGTCACGAGTCTAAACATGGCCAAGGACAGCTGCTTCTGAGGGGCTGAGGACCATCCACTGTGTGTTGGTCACGAGTCTAAACATGGCCAAGGACAGCTGCTTCTGAGGGGCTGAGGACCATCCACTGTGTGTCGGTCACGAGTCTAAACATGGCCAAGGACAGCTGCTTCTGAGGGGCTGAGGACCATCCACTGTGTGTTGGTCACGAGTCTAAACATGGCCAAGGACAGCTGCTTCTGAGGGGCTGAGGACCATCCACTGTGTGTCGGTCACGAGTCTAAACATGGCCAAGGACAGCTGCTTCTGAGGGGCTGAGGACCATCCACTGTGTGTTGGTCACGAGTCTAAACATGGCCAAGGACAGCTGCTTCTGAGGGGCTGAGGACCATCCACTGTGTGTCGGTCACGAGTCTAAACATGGCCAAGGACAGCTGCTTCTGAGGGGCTGAGGACCATCCACTGTGTGTCGGTCACGAGTCTAAACATGGCCAAGGACAGCTGCTTCTGAGGGGCTGAGGACCATCCACTGTGTGTTGGTCACGAGTCTAAACATGGCCAAGGACAGCTGCTTCTGAGGGGCTGAGGACCATCCACTGTGTTAGTCACGAGTCAAACATGGCCAAGGACAGCTGCTTCTGAGGGGCTGAGGACCATCCACTGTGTGTCGGTCACGAGTCTAAACATGGCCAAGGACAGCTGCTTCTGAGGGGCTGAGGACCATCCACTGTGTGTTGGTCACGAGTCTAAACATGGCCAAGGACAGCTGTTTCTGAGGGGCTGAGGACCATCCACTGTGTGTCGGTCACGAGTCTAAACATGGCCAAGGACAGCTGCTTCTGAGGGGCTGAGGACCATCCACTGTGTGTCGGTCGCGAGTCTAAACATGGCCAAGGACAGCTGCTTCTGAGGGGCTGAGGACCATCCACTGTGTGTCGGTCACGAGTCTAAACATGGCCAAGGACAGCTGCTTCTGAGGGGCTGAGGACCATCCACTGTGTGTTGGTCACGAGTCTAAACATGGCCAAGGACAGCTGCTTCTGAGGGGCTGAGGACCATCCACTGTGTGTCGGTCACGAGTCTAAACATGGCCAAGGACAGCTGCTTCTGAGGGGCTGAGGACCATCCACTGTGTGTTGGTCACGAGTCTAAACATGGCCAAGGACAGCTGCTTCTGAGGGGCTGAGGACCATCCACTGTGTGTTGGTCACGAGTCTAAACATGGCCAAGGACAGCTGCTTCTGAGGGGCTGAGGACCATCCACTGTGTGTCGGTCGCGAGTCTAAACATGGCCGAGGACAGCTGCTTCTGAGGGGCTGAGGACCATCCACTGTGTGTCGGTCACGAGTCTAAACATGGCCAAGGACAGCTGCTTCTGAGGGGCTGAGGACCATCCACTGTGTGTTGGTCACGAGTCTAAACATGGCCAAGGACAGCTGCTTCTGAGGGGCTGAGGACCATCCACTGTGTGTCGGTCACGAGTCTAAACATGGCCAAGGACAGCTGCTTCTGAGGGGCTGAGGACCATCCACTGTGTGTTGGTCACGAGTCTAAACATGGCCAAGGACAGCTGCTTCTGAGGGGCTGAGGACCATCCACTGTGTGTTGGTCACGAGTCTAAACATGGCCAAGGACAGCTGCTTCTGAGGGGCTGAGGACCATCCACTGTGTGTCAGTCACGAGTCTGAACATGGCCAAGGACAGCTGCTTCTTGCTTTCCATTGATCTTGCGATCAAGATGTCGTCCAGGAAAGAAAACCTCACCTTTGAAAGTATTCCATCCTTTTAACTGGTAAATCTTGGTAAGTCATTCCGTTTTCATTTTGTTGCATGTCAGGTGTGTGTGTGTGTGTGTGTGTGTGTGTGTGTGTGTGTGTGTGTGTGTGGGTGTGTGTGTGTTGGACTGAAAGACGATTTATTTGAGAGGTTTGCAGTGGTGGTTAATATCTTGAAATTGATGATTTTATAACGAACATTGTTTTCGACGAGTTTTGTTGTTTTCAATTCAGATCTGTTCTTTGTCTCCAGGACTTACACTTTTGAAGGTCTCGACAGAATGCACGTGGAGGAAAAAGTGTGCAGGGAGAGAGTGCTGGGAGATTTGGTGTATTCTATGGCATTATCAGAAGGAGAGAGAGAGAGAGAGAGAGAGAGAGAGAGAGAGAGAGAGAGAGAGGAGAGAGAGAGAGAGAGAGAGAGAGAAGGAGAGGAGTTTTGAGCATAAAAATCAATTGTTTCTAATGACACTAAACAGCTGTTGATCCTTCCACATATATTTGCTCTACTTTTCAGTTTAGAAGATCACACACACAGAGCGTGCGCATGCATGCACGCACGTGCGCGCACACGCACGCACGCACGCACGCACGCACGCACACACACACACACACACACACACACACACACAAATACACACACATACATACACACAAAGAGTCAAAGATTTTAATCCCGTTACCCCTCTTCGGGCATGGAGGACTTGAAGCAAATCAAACAAATGTAAATGAAAGAAATTAAACATCCAAAAATTTTCCCTATAATTAACACACTGAATATAATGTTACACAACTCTACTAAGTTTTAGAAACTTCGCTAAGTTTAGCAACACTTTTTTACTACCACACAGCAAACGACAATAGTTAGATACGGACTTTATACATGTAAATTTTCTTGGTATAAACTGATTTCTAGTTGTCGTATATTTGGTACATTTCATTACAAAATGAAACTCATCACCAACGTCATTCTGGTCGCAGTCCCGACAGAATCGTTCATCGTGAGGTATTCCAAATCGTCTGCCAATTTCTATCATGAGTTTATGATTACCACAGCGAAACCGAATCAATGGGTTTATATAAACATCAGGCAACATTTCAATATATTTTTCACACATACACACACACACACACACACACACACACACACACACACACACACCACACACACACACACACATGAATTTCGTCTGTGGTCTTGTGGCACAGGTTCCCAAACTCCCACCCACATTTTACAGTCCTGCCCCTCCTTTTAAGTCTTGAGACACCAGACCTGGTCCAGTCCAGGTGAAGTCCAGGAGAAGCTGTGGGGACTGGTGGGGTCTCTGCAGCAGACTGTGAAATTCGCCTTAGTTACCAGATTGAGTCACAACAATGAAGACCTTTCCAGTAAAGCCTCCCTTCCATATATAGGCTTTTCTGTTTCGGAACATTTATTCTCCTCCTTGAGTGAGCGAGACAGCCTTCAACAACAAAAGAAACTTCACTATTAGTACCCACATTCTTAGGTGTTCTGAGAACTGGGGTGGCTTTAGAGGTGCTGGTGTTGTTACTGGGAAGTTTCTACTGCTATAGGAATATATACCTAGAAACAAAAAGGACAGATTTTAAAAATGTTATGTTGGGAATATGCTACAGGAACACATTTGCAAGACGTCCTCCATATACAATTAGTCTTCAATTTTAAAACCTCAACCTACAACCAATTCACCCTAACCTCCATTCTGCCCTCCCTCCACATTTACACCCCTCCAAAAGTGTTTTCTAAACCATTCTAATCCCCCTCATCCCCCACTTACTCTCGTCTTCCTCTCCCAATCTTCTATCATATTCACTTCCTCCTTTCCTCATCCTCCCCTTCCTAAAACATATTTAGTGTAAAAAGTGTATATTCATCAAGAACATGTTGGACGCCCGCCAGTCGAATCTACCCTCTGTCTGTCAGTGGAGAAAATGAAGACCAAAAAATGAGGCTGCTTCCATCCCTCCATTGATCCCGCCAATCAATATGGCGCCAGAGGAAACAAAACATCCTGTATGCAAATACTCCGTCTCACAGCTGCCACACTGCCCGGAAAATACGTTTCGCAGACGCCTGGCTCAAAGCAGATTTATTCATCTGTCGTCAAGGCGGCCATTTAAAGGGATTACTTGCTTTTCATGAAAATCACTTTTCATGGCTTTTCCACTTGTGTTCTTTTTTTAAACCCGATCAAATTTCTTCTTTTATCTTCTTCTTCTTCTTCTTCTTTTTTCCCTTCTTCTTCTTTTTTTTTGGGACTTCTTCCCCATCACAATTTTTTGCTGTGTTACTTACTAAATAACCCCAAAAATGAATATGTGGATGAATTTCAGCGACAAGTAGTAGCGCTGAAAAACGGCGGTTTTTTCAGCTTGGGTTCCATATTGCCGTTATAGCATGAGATTACCTGGGCCCTGAAAGAAAAGTGTTGAAAAGAAACATTGACGTCATTGCCACAGGCTTGAATTTCTTTTCTTTCAAGGTGTTTGGGCTTTGAATAAAAAAAAAAAACTGCTCCTTTTTTAAAAAAATGATCTGCATATGAGCGAACGCCTTTGCTATACAAAAAAAGGGATGAATGACGGTGTTAAAGTTTCAGATGGGTCTGAGGATTTTGATTGTTAGTTTCAGTGATTGGAGGTTGGAAGCAAAAACAATACGGCAATTAAAGTCTAGAGACAGGTGAGCTGAAACCCCTCACTGGGGAAACCTTAATGCATTTTAAAAAACTGAGGGGAAACCATCCACTGCCCTGTCAGTCAGCAGCATCAACATGGTCAAAGGAACAGCTGCTTCTTTCCCCCCTTTGTGATTACCCAATCAATATGTCGCCCAGGAAAAAAAACTTCATTTTTGAAAGTAGTCCGTCTTCTAGCTGGAAAACCCCCCCCCTTAAGACGATTAAAAAAGTCTCATTTTCATTTTATTGCATGTCAGGGTTTTTGTGTGCTGGGCTGAAGAGGAATTTATTAAAAAAGGTTTGGTAAAATAATGTCTTGAAATACGCTTATTTCACAACTTTGGGTTTTTCGACGTTTTTTGTTTTTGTTAGCAATTCGGGATTAGTTCTCTGTCTGAAGGACTTATGAAGGCTCAGAAGGATTTATCTGGCGGACAGTTTTGCAGACAGAGAAAGAGAGTGGGGACAGGAGTTTTCAGTGTACTTCAAACCCACAATCCTTTGTTGATCAACACAGCTGGTCGCTTTGGCAAACGTTTTGCATTCACAAATATGTTTAATCCTTCTTGGTGAGTTTTACATGTGCAGAAAATTTAACAATTATGGTGAAAAATCCGTAGCAATGAAGAGAATGAGAGAAGAGAGAGGAGAGAGAGAGAGAGAGAGAGAGAGAGGGGAGAGAGAGAGAGGAGAGAGAGAGATGAAAACGAAAAATAAACCTTTTCCCCAAAAAACAATTGTTAGCCCGCTTTGAAATGTATTTGCCCACCTTTCAGTTTAGACGTCACACACACACACACACACACACACACACACACACCCACAACACAACACACACACACACACACACCCACACTCTCTCTCTCTCTCTCTCTCTTCTCTCTCTCTAAAGAGGGAGAGAGAGAGAGAGAGAGAGAGAGAAGAAAACGTTTCGTTTATAGAGGCGTGGAGACCAGTTTTCCACCTTTCTCGTTCTCTTTTCCACCCACACTACCGTAAACCCCCTTTAGTTTATTCCCCCATGTAATTTCCCGCCTCTCGTGGCTAGTAAGTTTGTTTCGATCCATTACGATGTCTCAGCCAAAACCGCTTGATTAAAACTTTTTGGGGGAAAACGGTTTTACCGAAGGTGGGTTGATGTGGCCAATCCTCTTCATTGGGAAGCAATTTCGTGTCTCCAACCTGTTTTCCCCCGAGCTATGGGCTGGAAGTTTTCTTCTCTCACAAGGTGTCTTTTTGTGTCTTTTACAGCTCGTTGCTGTGCTTTTTGTTGCTCTTCTCCATCGTTTCCTTTTTTCTGTTTGGAACCGGTTTCTTCTTCGTCTTCTTCTTTTTTTCTTCTTTTTTCTTTATACAAATACTACTACTACTACTACTTTCCAAATCTACTACTATACAAATACTAAAACTATACACTTATTTGGGGAAAACGGTTTTTTCCAAGGAGCTGTTTGAATGGGGCCCAAATTTCCCACTTTTATCCATTCCTTAAATTTCACAAACTATCATGACCTTAATCACACCAATCAAAAGCGTTATTTAAACACAATCTATCATAGCCTATAATCACAAACTATCATGCTTATAATCACATCTATCATGCCTAAAAAATCACACTCTAATCATGCCTTAAAATCACACTTTCATAGCCTTATAATCACAAACTATCATATGCCTTATAATCACACTCTATCCAAAGCCTTATACTCACAATCTAACATAGCCTTATAATCACAATCTATCATAGCCTTATAATCACAATCAATGCATAGCTTTATAAAACAGGTTTCTCCAGCGCGATCCATTAGACACAGAATCAGAAATTTTCTTGATGCCCATTCAAGACGGGGTGGTTTCACCTTTGCCTTTTACTCAAGTTCGTCTTATGAGAAGTGCTCAGTATTAGGGGTAATTGTGTACTTACTCTAAAAGCAACATTGTATCCTTACAGAAACGCGCCATTATGCTGATAAACGATGTCAAATACTACAGAAACATCTGACCACAATACGTATAAATAGCATGAAATCCTGTCCCATCATATTTAACAAACATTTAATACATTGATTCTTTTACAAACGCATAAAAGGTGTTTTATATTGCCAAGTCCACAATACTTAAGGTCAATGTTTTGTTTCCAGCAAGACACATTCTGCCAGAGCTTTTGTTCCAAAAAAACACAAATCAAGTTTTAAATGAGATTGACTTTTAATGTCTGTAAAGAATGGAACAATCTCCCTGCATTAAATCGTCAGATTCCGTCATTGTTAGATTTCAAGACAAAAAATCAAACATACCTCTGACATGTACAAAACCGACCTCGTGCAACGCGACAAAACAAAAAACAAACAACCTAACGAACTGAAACTGTCATAAATACACTGTGCCTACGAGGAAAAATGTGAAAAGCGATCAGTGACCGAAAGACCGAGGACAAGATGTATGGATATAGAAATAACCTTAAACCTTATATCATTTTCAAGATATATTCTTCTCATGTATTTCTGCATTATATGCTAATAATGCAAAGCTACTACCCTTATGGAGGTTATTCATTCTTGATTTTATAGTTGTGTTTTTGAAGAGCTGTGCGCGGGCACTTGTTGTGTGTGTGTGTGTGTGTGTGTGGTGTGGTGTGTGTGTGGTGTGTGTGTGTGTGCGCGCGCGCGCGCGCGCGTTGTGTGTGAATGTGATGTGTGTGCGTGCGTCATGTGCGTTGCGTGCGTGTGTGCGTACGTGTTTGTGTACGAACGAGCGCGCGGCGCGCGGGTTTGTGTGTGTGTGTAGAAGGTGTGTGTGTGTGTGTGTGTATTTACATCTAGGTAAATGCGTTTGTTTGAATACACGTGCGCATGCGTGAACACGTGTGTTGTGGTGATGTGTGTGTGTTGTGTGTGTGTGTGGGTGGGTGTGTGTGTGTGTGGTGTCAGTGTGTGTCCGTGCGTGCGAACCGCACGCTTGTGTGTGTGTTGTGTATGTAATGTGGTGTGTGTGAGAGTGTTTGTGTGTGTGATGTGTGTGTGTTGTGTTCTCCTCTCTCACTCTCTCATCTTATCTCTCTCATCTCTTCTCTCGTCTCTCTCTCTCTCTTCTCTCTATATATATATAATAAATATATATAAATATCTGTACGAATATCTGTTTAGTTTTGGAAACAAATTATAATCCTGATTGTTGTCCATCGTTTCATGAAGCAGCTTTTAATTTATTTTTTTAAAGCTTTGTTTGTTATTAGAGCGGAAGAATTGTAAAAAGTCCCTTTAATGTACCCAATTCTCTAGCCATTGAAGATTCACTCAAACAATATTAATTCCACTACTACTGCTGCTGCTACTACAAACTGCTACTACTCTGCTGCTGCTCACCCTACTATACCACTACTACCACCACCACTACTACTACTACTACTACTACTCGACTACTACTACTACTGCTACTACTACTCCAATTTTGCACTATTCAATATCATGAAAGTATATCGAGGGATTCGGCAAGGCCCGGCTTTTTTTTCAATCCGTCTTGACTTGTGTGCCATGTCAACGGTGTTATCAACAGGACACTGAATTTGGGCCCTCATTTACAGCCATTTTTAGGGTTGTCTTGATGCAGCATCTCCACCTGCATTGGTATGGACGCACTCAGATTTTGAGTAATATTGTGGCAACCCACCCGAAGGAGAACACTGCACTGCTGTTGAGTCCAGTTCGTTGAGTATGCCTGTTTCGATCCACAGCAGCAAACAAGGACAACCACTAAGCTTAGCACACTGTTTGTGACCAATAATCACTAAGTCTCAGACACTGTGTCAGTGTACCTAACTGCATGAGTGAATTTTGTCCCTCCGACGACAACGTCCATGAACGTCAACACTGGAGAAAGATGGCTGAATCCAGAGGTTTTTTTATGCGTGCCATCGTCTTACCAGGTCTCTCAGACTGTAGACAAAAGACCTAGAGAATTGACATCAAGAGACCAGTTTAGCTTCTCTGCACTCTAACCGAAATGCGTTCCTCAACCAAGTCGTCTTGAATGGACTTTCAAAGGAGTCCCTGTTGCAGCCAAATTCGTTTGTATTGAGTTTTGTCTGGTGTTTGGAGAAACCTCTTCGAAATACTTGCTAGCAATTATCCATTTTGGCCTATAACGTTCGCCATCCTTTGACATACTGGGCATCCTTATATGTACAATTATTTGAATAATAATTTTGTGAAAATATTGGACATACGTCATTAGGCTAAATCACCTGAAGTTTTCAATCACAGGATAATAGATAGATAAACATTATCGTATTTGACCAAACCTGCTTCGTGGTAATTGCGAGGACATCAATTCCAAAATAGCATTATAAATTCGGGTTTGACCAAGTTGGTTTACGCATTATTTTGAGGATAGCAAAGAAGAAGTCTTCGGAATTGATCAACTAAATGTTTGCTTTCACGATAGACAGATATACCTCGTATAATATGGCTAACTCATCATAGGAAATAGCATCATGAGGCGGAAAAAGGCATGCGCGTGGAATGCAAGCCAAGGTGAAATATATTTAACATTAGTGAACCAGATACAACAAGTACATGCAAGTCTGGACATATGCTAGCACAGCTCATACAGAGAGAAACTCTGAAATCTTGATCTGAAATCTGAAATCTTTAATAGATAACTGAATAAGTAATTCCATACTTTTTTTTTCATCATCCTCAAAAAAAAGCAAACCCACATCACAAATTAAAACCAAGGCCCAAAAGAGCAGTAAGAGTAAAAATAATAACACTAATAACACTATAACAATACAATAAATAATATTAATAAAGAAAGGATCGGGATGCAATAAACAAAATAAAACAAAAGGAGGCAAGAGAACATTTATAAATAAAGACATAATAAACTATAAATATATACATACCCGTATACAGTACACTTACCTACTTGTACATATAAGAACAACTGAAAGAGAGAGAGAGAGAGAGAGAGAGGAGAGAGAGAGGTAGAAGAGACGGAGGGAGAGAGAGAGAGAGAGAGAGAGAGAGAGAGAGAGAGAGAGAGATGAAGAGAGAGAGGGTCAATATCTTGGTAACTGAATACGTAGCATATATATGCCATTTACATGAACAATAAGCAAATGGAATTATTATTATATAGCTTAAAAAAAGTAATCTTTGGTAGCAGCTTTTGAATGATGCAAGGAATTCTTTTTTTAAATGCCTATCAGGAATTTCGTTCCATTGTTTTACCGCCTGAAAATATAAAGAAGTCCATATACAGATCAGTTCTAAGGACGGGAAGGTTGTATCTCTCTTTGTCTCGTAGTTTATCTTTTGGAGTTTTTCGTAGAGATAATGGAGCCATGTCCATTAACTATTTTGTAGAAAAATAACTGCTTTATTGAATTGACATCTCAATTGAAACGGAGGAATATGTAATGGTTTTGTAGCATGAATTAGTAGGGCATGATTTTAGAAGTATAAGTAGATAGAACGCCTGTAAAATGCTTTCTAAGAGGGTTAGAACAGTTTATACTAGCCATATCTATATTGTAGATTCATAGCCGAAATCTGGTTGTAAATATGCATGAAAAATCTTTTCTAGTGTGTTGATCGAGAAAGTGTTTTATATATTCGTTAACAGAAATAATTTCTTAGAAAGTTAACGCGAGAGTGCAGAAATTGTACTGACCAGGAAAGATTTGTTGTCACCACATTGGTTATAGACCCAAGCATTTGTGACAGTTAACCTCTACAATAACAACTGTCGTTTATTTTTATTTTGCTTAAGTCAGTTTGAAGTTTTGGCGTATTTTGTCTAGTAGGTAATTATCATTAACTTAATTTCTTAGGATGTAAGCCATATGATTTAGTTTACTCCATGTTTCCCATTTTATAAGGTCGTTTAGTATATCTGCAAGCACTGAGTCTGTGTTTTTTTTTGTTTTTGTTAAGCATTGTACTATCTCTGCAAATCATTCACAGTCCGAGATGAGACGTTAAACGAAGATCGTTTTATAATAGACAGAAAATAAAACTGTCCTAGGACTGAACCTTGGGGACACATAGTTTTACAGTTTGAAAAGAAGAATTGTTACCATCGCTGGAAAACTAATTGTTTGTCTGTTTGGTTAGAAAGGATGAAATCAGATTTATTGCATCTTGTGATAAACAATATAATACCAGTTTTTTTATACAGAGATTGTGGTCAATGGTATCAAAAGCCTTAGCAAAGTCAACAAAAATACTGCCGCCAGTAACAAGGTCGTTTATTAATATATATGTTCCATTGTTTCTACTAGGTATGAGAGTGCAGTGTGACAAAATAGATTTATTTTCCATGAAACCACTATTGGTTTGGATGAAACAAATTATAATCATCAAAATGAGACTGAATCATTTTCTTTGAATGCATTTCTAACGTTTTGACAGAACAGATAAAATTGATATGGGCCCTGTAGTTTGAAGCATCATATGGTCACCAGATTTAAAGAGAGGAATTACCTTGGCTATCCATAAAAGCTTGAGGAAAATGACATTTTTCAATACACAAATAATAAATATAGGTTAAATTTCCGCACTGATTGGTGCTTGCCGATTTAAGTATTCGATTGTTCCAAATCATCCAATCCGCGAGATATAGACTGACATAAGGAACATAAATCATGGTATAACTTCAGAACACTTGTGAAAATAAACTTCAAGAAAAAGAATTTTACTTTTTCACGCACAAAAATCTTTAAGAAACAGCAAGTACATTCTGATGAGTGTAGTCTTCCCTTGACCAATCGAATCAGAAACTGTTGAGAAGTGAATGGTTCAATTCGTCCGTTTAGATAGTTTAGTAGATTGGAGTGATTTGAAGATAGCTTTGTTTTTTTCCTGATAGTTGATTTAACTGCTTTTCCATAATAGATTTAGTGTTAGATTTAGAAGCGATTAATTACCGCAAAAGTATTCTTTTTCACAGCTCTTTTTCAATTGAGTTTACTTATTCCGCTGTTTTCTGAAGTTTTCATCATCATTCCTGATTGCGGAAGTAAATATTTCACGTTATTTCTAGCTGCGTATTAAATTTTCTTCATTTAACCATGGAGGTTTTTTCTGTGAGTTTTTACTCTTTCTTTTTTGCATGGAGCATGCTTATTTGAATAACCGCAAGAAATGCATCATACCATGGTTATTCCGATCTCCGTCAGGATCCCTATGCTGATATAACCTCTGAAAGTTTTTGTGTTAATTAGATCGACACAAAAAAGATCTAGGATTGAAGTTTTGTAACTTCTGTAAATTATAACACTACTCCAAAACAATTGAAGATACCTTCTTAGGAAAACTGCTGTCATTCGAAAGAAAACAAAGCTGAAACATAATTTAATGAATTGAATATTTTTATTTTATTATACCTCAATCCATTCCAATTTATTCAACACCGTGAACAAAAATTATCTTTTAGTTTTACACTTGATTAAAGAGGCATACCCCCAAAATGAAGAAGAAAACAAGAGTTATGGTAGATGTCATTGATGTTAATAACGTATGACCACCGTTCGCGTTCAAACAAGCGTCACATCGACGTCTCATGGAGTGGCACCATGCGGCGGCGAGTTGGTCCTGGGGACTCGCCTGCCACTCCAGCTCCAGCAACTGAAACAGCTGGTCCACGGTGTCTGCTGGAGGGGTTGGGCCCGCACTCGCCCCCCAGCACGTCCCACAGAAGCACTATGGGGTTTCAAATCTGGTTGACCTGGCATGCCAGTCCATTCTTGTCACCTGCTGTCCCTTGTAGGAACTGATTCACGATTGCGGCGCGGTGGGCACGGCGCGTTTGTCGTTCCTGGAACGGGCGCCCTGGCCCAGCTGCCCTCAGGGCGGGGCATCACAAGGGGCGGATGATGGTGACGCGGTGGATGGCACCGGTCCAGGCGGCCATCAACACGGTTAAGTGGGTCCTGTGACGTTGGCTGAACCCACCCCACACCATCACGGACCCACCTCCATAGCGGTCATGCTCCCTGACGGCAGCGTCAACGTAGGCGTTCTCCAGGACGTCGCCAGACGCGAAGCTCGCCCGTCGTTGAAACCTAGGGTGAAACCTTGACTCGTCTGTGAAGAGTATTGTTCCCATTCAGCTCTTGTCCACCTTCTAAGACAATCTGCCCAGCCCGCGATGAGCTCGAATGCGCTGGGGTCAGTATAGAACACACTGCCTTGGGGACCTTGACCTCAGTTGGCGTCGTGGAGCCGGTTTCCGAACTGCTGGTGTAACTGACTTTGACGTTGCTGGCTTGTCGTCGCTGGTTCTCGGAGTACTGTGCAACAGGCTGAACGGTCTCCTCAGACCAAGCGATAACAATGAACCGATCCTGGCTGTCTGGAGGGTTCTCGTCCGTCCACGTCCCTGCTGTTTCTTCAACACTACCAGTGTTAAGACCAACGGTCTCTGAGCCACAGAATGACAGGGTGACCACTCCAAGCCGTTCGAACCAATCTCCCTCAAGCAATACCATCTTGGTTACCAAGCAATCGCTCTTTCCAACTGTCGTGTTGCTTAGTCTTGTCTCGCAGGCATGGTTAAATCTTCCTAAATTCGGACTTTTTATACCCGTCAAATGTGCTAATACTGATTGCAATTCTGCTCAGAAAAGACCTAGCTTCCACGTGCATCACATTTTTTTTTCTTGCTGTGGACTGTGTCAAATCTGGGAGTCGACACAAGTTCGATAAATTCTCGTGATTTATTTTTGCCTCAGATGCGACGCAGGTATAAAACTGCTGACGCTGACTATTAACATCAACAAAAAAATGCACGAGGAAGTAGTATTTGAGAACCGGGTAAGCCTTATCCAGCAGAGTTTATTCAATTTTATCCATATTAATTGGTTTATCAGAGCTTTTAAAAATTGCATACAAAAATTAGGGTGGTACTTCAATTGTTTTTAGTATATATATTTAATGGTAGGATCAAGGAATTTCACGCCTTTCTTACACCAGGTTTAAACAAACTGAAAGTGATCACTCAATCCAAAAATAGGTACAGATGTTTCTACAAATATTAGGAAGAATTTGTAACATAGATATGGTCAATCAATGTTTCAGTTTTCAAAATTTTGCGTGTAGGGGAATTTATTAGTTGGTTTTAAGTTGTATGTCTCAATAATAGAGGAGGAGAGAGAGAAGAGCGAGAGAGAGAGAGAGAGAGAGAGAGAGAGAGAGAGAAGACATGAGGACATGAGGCAGGAGGTGTGGAAACTGTACGGAAGAGAGAGGCAAGTTCTTGTTTTGCTGTCTCCTGTGAGGTATGTTTTGATCCATTACGATTCCATCGAGCCGTCACCCAAACTGCTGTTTGAGGTGGTCGTTTTTTCCATTGCGCGTATTCAGTAGGTTCTAGAAATCATCCTTTCTTCTCCTCTTCTCCACCTCAGACTCCTCTTACCCCTCCTCCACCCCCCTGCCTCCTCCTCCTCCTCCGCCACCTCCTCCTTTTCATCATCCATCATCCACCATCCATCATCATTGGTCAACATCTTTTTCTTCTTCTTCTTCTTCTTCTCATCTCATCCTTTCTTCCTTCTTCATGTCGTTGTCATCGAAGTCGACGTAGTCGTAGACGTTTGTCGTCATTTCCTTCGTCATCATTATCATCATTGTTATCATCGTCCGTCGTCGGCAGTCGTCATCACACCGCCAATGAAAACTCGTCAAGTAAAAGTTAAATCCCTTATAATTACCTAATTTAACGGGTCTCTTATTATATACTAGTTTGCCATCACAGAAAAATACCCTCACTTCAAATACCAACCATTAACGGAAGTTTTTGCAATTTAGGGATCCGAATTGATAAATAAGGAAGAGGTATTAACTGAATCCTGAAGGGAAATATGTTAGAATAAACCGTTGATAACATTGCACAGTCATAGAGCTTGAGGAAATGATCGTTTAATCTCAAAAGAAACAGGACATGTCAACGCTTTTGTCAAAAACCGCCCCCCGTCCAAAAACCTGTGTAGACCAGCAACCATCAGGGTGGTAATAGAAAAGGTTATATAACCCGCTGAAGTCAACCACCAAAGTCCCGAACTAGTCTAGAGAATGATTGCATCGGTAAGTTTAGTTTGGAACTTTCGTACGCAAAAACGCCAATATCATGTCAGTATCAAAACTTTCAGAAACATTTTTTTAGCTCAGAAACCATTTACTGAACACAAAAATCCCTATTGGAGTCTATAATGAAAGATAGAAGCGAACGATCGTTCACTGTCTGTCAGTCAGGCAGTGGTGAACAAGGTCACGGAGAACGCTTTCTTTTCTCCGTTGGATCCAGCAATCAATAGGTCGCCCAGGAAAAACAAATTTCACGTTTGAAAGTACTCCGTCTTCCTGCTGGATAACTCCTATAGGGTAATGATTGTTCCGTGTTATTTTTCGGTTTGTTTGTTTCCTTTTTTGTTATTGTATTGTATTTGCATTTTTTATAATCGGATGAGGGGGAGGGGAAGGGTGTTTAATGGCTAGAAGCAGATTGATTGGACGGGTTTGCTATAATTGTAAAACGTCTGAACAAAAATCATCTGCTTCTCTCGAAAATGATGCTGATGAGTATTGTAGTTGTATGCAATTCAGTTCAATTATGTGTCTTATTTTTTATGGTGACAGGTATCATGAGGAACCATTTGGGTGATAAAGTGTGCAGAGTGTGAGAACGATACTAGATTACAATAAGCCCAGTAGCGATGAGTAATTCTTCACAGCCAGTAATAAACGTGCAACAAAGTAAATCAAGTTGCTGGCGGGGTCGGGGGAGAAAGGGAGGTGAGAGAGAGAGAACGGGAAGGGAGGTGGGGGATCATTTCTGAGGACAATCGCCTGTCGATTGTATTTACATGCTCTACATTACACTTTAAGATCACACACAACACACACCACACACACACACATCACACACACTCACACACACACACACACACAACGCACGCAACGCACGCACGCACAGCACGCACGGCGCGCACACACACACACACCGACACACACACCAATACACACACTTAAAACGCAACGGCGCAAACATAACACCCACACACACACACACACACACACTTACACGCACGCGCGCGCGCGCGCACAACACACACACACACACACACAACACACCACACACACACTTACCCGCTACGCGCACGCGCGCCGCGCGCGCGCGCGCACACACACAGCACACCACACAACACACACACACACACACACACACACACACACACACTAGAAGGGCGCGCGCGCACGCCACAGGGAGGCAGCAGACAGACACAGAGACAGAGACAGAGAGTACGTTTACAGAAGCGTGGAGATGGACGTAATGTATCTGCTTTGCCCCTTCTAATATCCATGTCCCTACACTACTCCCTAAACCCCTCTAGGTATTTTCCCATTAACTCCCCTGCCTCCCCCTTCGTCCTTAATTTTTGTTTTCGACCCATTACGATGTCCGGCCAAACGCCTGACTAACCTTACTAGTGCTGGAAAAGGTGTGCCACGCCAGAGTGCTGTTTGATGTGGCACAGCTTCTCATTGCTGGGCCAGTGCATTGCCGTACACTTGTTCCAGTGCACTCATGACGGCAAAGTTTCCCTCCGTTTAAGTCTTTTCATGTCTTTTGTGGTTGTTGTGTATATTTTTCAAAGTCCTCCTCAAACTTTTGCTTTCCCTCTTTTGTCTCAATTTCAGTCTGTTTCTTCTGGTTGCTTACTTCTTCTTCTTCTTCAAACTTCTCTTCTCTTCTTGCCTGTCAACGTCGTCGTCTTTTCTGTCTTCTGCATCGGTCTTCATCCTCTTTTGTTCTTGTTGTTGTTTGTTGTTTGTTGTTGTTCTTCTTCTTCTTCTCTCCTCCTCCCCTCCTCTTTCTCTTTCCTCCTGCTCCTCCTCTTCCTCCTCCTATTCTTCTATCCCATTCTTCTCCTCCCCATCTTCGCTCCTCTACTACTTCCTTATCGATTCCCCCGATTCTGCACTTCATTCCTTCTCTGCCTCCACTACCTCTTTCCCATTCACTTCTTCCTTCTCCCCCTTCTCCTCCCTTATCCTCTTTCTCTTCTCTTCCACTTTTCTTCCTCCTCCACTCCACCTCCTCTTCCTCCTCCTCCTCCTTCTCCTCTTCCCCCTTTCTCCTGCTTCCTCTTTTTCCTTCTCCATCTTTCTCCGATTCCTCTTCCTCCCTCTCCTTCCCCCCTCCTTCTCTTTTCCTTCTCTGTGGTGTGTGTGTGTGTGTGTGCGCGCCGCGCGCACGTATGTTTGGTGTGCGTGTGTGTTGTGTGTGTGTGGGTGTGTGTGTGTGTGTGTGGTGTGTGGGTGTGTGTGCACGTGTGTGTGAAGTGTGTGTGTGTGTGTATCAGTGTGTGAGTGTGTGTGAGTGTGTGTGTGAGTGTTTTGTATGTGTGTGTGGGTGTGTTTGCCGAAGTGTGAGGTGTGTGTGTGTATGTGTGAGTGCTTGTATGTGTGTGTTGCGCGCAGGCATGTGTGCTCGTTTGTGAGTGTGTAGTGTGTGTGTGTGTGTGTGTGTTGTGTGTTGTGTGCACGTGTGTGTGTGTGTGTGTGTGTGGTGTGCACGTGTGGTGTGTTGTGTGTGTGTGTGTGTGTGTGTGTGTATGTGTAGTGTGCGTGTGTGGTGTGAGTGTGTGTGTGTGTTGTGTGTGTGTGTGTGTAATTTTGTGGGTTTGTGTGAGCACACGTTATCCTGCAAATAGGCAAAATGTGTACATATCAGTGTATCTGTGTGTGTCTTTGTAATGTGGGCGTGTGCGCATGTGCGAGAGTGTTGCATGTTGTGCGCTTATAGTGTATGCGTGGTGTGTGCGCGCGTGTTCGTGTGTGGACGTGCACCCTGCACACATGTGTATATGTGTGTGTTACGAGCGAGCAAACGTACGCGCACACGTTTCGAAAGTGTGTGTGTGTGTGTGTGTGTGTGTGTGTGGGTGTGTGAGTGTGCGCATGCGCGTCTAAGTGTGTGGTGTGTTGTGTGCGTGGTGTTTTGGGGTGATGTTATTGACTGCTGTGCGTGAATGTTTTAGAAGATGACTTAGAAACATGAACAAGGACCATCAAATATAGCATTATAAGCGCACGCTCACGACTCGCGCCGCACAACAAACACACATAACAATAAGAGCAAGAAATCCTCCCCCTCAAACACATCCCACGGCACACGACGAAACGCACACCCACACGCGCGCGCGCGCGCACGTACGCGCGTACTCAAACACACACAACACACACACACACACACACACACACACACACACACACTCACATACACACACTCACACCCACTCCTCTTCGACACACACACTCACAACACTCTCTCACACACACACACTCACACACTAACGCCAACGCTTCCACACACGTCTGTGGGACTCTCTAACACGCTGGCATTACCCCACTGATGAACACACACACACACACACCCACACACACACTCTCTCTCTCTCTCTCTTCCTCTCTTTCTCTCCTCGCGACTCTCTCTCTCTCTCATCGTCCCCCACACACAACACACACTCACAACCTACGCTGTACACTCAGATGTCCATTGGACCCTTCTAATTACATGCTGGCAACACCCAACTGATGAACAAGGCAACCAGCGCACACAAGACTACAGTATACGCTGGGACCCTGAGCGATCAAAGTCTTATCTCAGTTGACAGACTATGCGTATGAGACAGATCTAAGTGATGACGTCAGAGACTAGTCAGTTTGTCTTTTCCCACACATCGACACATATATGATCTGAAAACTCAAAATCTTGTAAAGATGATGAAATGCAGCTGTGGCAGGCACCTTTATTCGTTTGATTTTTGCCTTTTTTAGGGAACATTTGCAGTAAATTTGGTAATAATTAGGCTCATATATGTACGTTTGATTTGAAAGGTATCCCTTTGCGCGTTCCAGATTGTGCAATAAATCAGTGATATTAACGAAATACGTGCAGGACCATCCTCAGAATTGTATAAATATGTGAAGTGTTTGAATTAGAGATGTTGGGCTGGACCATTCCCAAATGTTTGTCTGATCTGCCCCTTTGATTTGGAGGACACCACATCAAAGATCGCCTGTTCCAGGATCTACTCACCTGTTATGACTGATTTTGATACAAGGAAGGCTCGCACAACTTGTCGCTAAAAAGCATGTTAGAATGAACTGGTCAACGAGAATTATGTTTAATTCAGTGAAAGAACCTATCACACGTACATCTGACAACGACGCAACGCGCGCGCGCGCACAGCACACACACACACACACACACACACACACAGCACAACACACAACACACACACACGCACGCACACACACACAAACACATACACGCGCGCGCGCGCACACACACACACACACACACACACAGCACACACACACACACACACACCACACGCAATACACAACACGTGCGCGGCGCGCACGACATCATCTATCAGAGAGAGAGAGAGAGAGAGAGAAGAGAGAGAGATGCGGTGGTTGCAGGGTTGGAACTGAGTAGAAAGAAAAGGTATCTCAATTTTGCCACCTCCTCATTCCCTATCTATACCTTTCCATAGGTATATTTCCTACTGCAGCTTCTATCTCTCATATCAAATTTAATGTTTCTTTCGACCCATTACTATGTCTTGGCCTCAAACGCATGAGTAGCTTATATGTGCCTGGAAAATGGCGTCGCCCTGAGTGCTGTTTGAGATCGATTTTTCTTTTTCCACAATTCCAGTGGGCATGGTGAAAAATACTTTCCGCGTCCGTTCGTGTCATCTGTAGGTGTCATCATCATCGTTTCTATGTTCTTGTACTTGTTCCACCTCCTCTTCTTCTTCTTCTTCTTATCTGTCTTCTTCTTCTTCTTCTTCTTTTTCATCATCATCATCATCATTAATAACATCATCATCATCCTCATCATCCCATCATCATTATCGACATCATCGTCCTCTACTTCTTCTTCTCCCCCGCCTCCTCCTCCTCCTCCTCCTCCTCCTCTCCTTCTTCTTTCTATCTCGTCCTTCAATCTTCTTCTTGAGACCAAATTCATAGTATCAATACAAGAACAGTCGACCCCCAAAAAAGGTTTTTCTGCTCTGCTCGATTGAGTTCCGTGCAATATTCTTAACCAGACCTTCCTTCTGTTGCGGTAAATGGGACAAGCCCGAGAAGAAGTACAGTCTGTGCGAGATCATCGACATTTCAACACTACCGGCATGAGGTTAGTCATTTCTTGAGGTTTGTACACTGTTGGATGGAGTGGTTGCCATTTTCAAATTCGCCTAATCTAAATGTGTTTTTGGCTTTACATTCTTCCTGCACCTTTTGGCCTGATCTGTTACGTGGATGCTCAGAATGTATTTTATATGGACGTAACGATTCTGTTATTTATTTGCTTTGGAGGACAATTGTACTTGCATGAACTCGGTGAGAATCTAGTTGTTTGTAAAAGTGAACTCCTCGCTTTCTGTAATATTCTCTAAATGAAATGTCGGGATGCACACAATTGCCTTGCATACACTGATCAGATACGCTTCTGAGAGTGTTACATAGAAATTTAAACCAAAAATTACAGATTCAATCCCGTAGGGCCTGAATATTTTTTTCCGGACATGATGAAACAGAAAACAGAATACAGCAATGGCGTGTTTGAGATTTCCTCTTCCCTGTCGTTCTCTTTTACCTTTAGCTGTTTTGCCTGTGTGTTTTCTTTACTGTCGGTCTACAGCTTATCCTGCATTTGTGGGCAGTTCTCCTGTCTTTTTTCTTGAAGTCTTGGACACTTTTTTCTCTGTCCCAAGTGGTAATAGTTGTGTTAAATTGGTTGCTGTCCTGGCGACAACGTGGTTAGCTGTCAGTTCTGAAGTTCCTGTTTGCCAATATGGCCTTTTAAAATCTTTTTGCAGCATAAAAATGTTTTCCAATATAGATAGATAATAGGCTATAGACATATGACTTTTCCGTAAACTGTGGGTGTAAATCAGTGGAAGGCCGGAGCTCCTTAGCCCATGATTAATTCTCTCTCTCTCTCTCCACTCTCTCCGTCTACTCTCTCTCTTCTCTCATCATCTCTCTCTCACTCTCACTCTGGGCAAAAACCTGGACTTTTTCTGTCTGTCCTTTATCTACATCCTCTGTCTGCGTCTCTCCTAGATCTCTGGCTCTCTGTCTTCGTCACGCCGTTTCTTTTGTCTGGTCTGTCCATCTGACTCTCTCTCTTCTCTCTCACTCTCACTCTCTCCTCTCTCTACACTCTCTCATCTCACTACTCTCTCCGCAACTTCTTTAAAATCAGTCCATTTTACAATTGCCATAAGAGAAAAAGTTCCTTGCTCCAACGTTCACACAAATCCATATGGTTTTCGTTTGTCCTCTCTTGTTGGTCGCCTCAACAACAGTAAAACAGTCAGAAATAGCACTATATATTTATTAAGCGTTTTAAAAGCGCAGCAGATTGTCAATAACTTAATGTATATTTATGTATGTGCATGTAATTGATGTTATCATGTATTTGTTTTTGTTCCCTTCTTCCAGAGAGGGCCTTGGGCCTTATGGAATAATGATTTTACATTTCATTTCATTTCATCTCTCACTCTCTCACTGTTTTTCTCTGTCTGTCTGTTTTTCCTGGCTCTCTCGTCACTTGCACACAGACACACACACACACACACACACACACACACACACATCACACACACACACACACAAGAACGCACGGCACGCCACAGCACGGCACACTCACAACACACACACACACACGACACACACACACACACACACACACACACACACTTCATCATCTTCATAATGAAAAGTAAGTCAATCTCTTTGTCTGTAACAACTAGCAAACTCCCTGTCAGTCTGTCCGGTCGGTCTTCTGTCTGTCTGTCTGTCTGTGCTCTGGTCTGTCTCTCTCTCGTTCACTCTCTCTCAAAGTCGGAGTTCCGCAGCAAGATGGCGGAGGAAACCAGTGAGTGTTTGGATTACTGTTAAATTTTCGATTGTTAGAGTGGTTTCAACAAAAGGAAAAGGATACCAGACAATAAAGAAAGTGATACGTAGTGTTTGACGAAGTGAATCTACTCAGATCATGGTGGATTTGATTCAATCCTGGCGTGCCAGAAACGGATTTTTCTGTGCTTCGCTAGCGAGCAGAAGGAAGGGCCAGGAGAAAGAAAGATGGCGGAAGGGGTGAAGTGGCCGGAGTGAAAGATGTGTTTAATATGGTTTGTGCTCCTGTGGGGGGTATGTCACTGACACTAGCGGTGGCCCGTGATACAACAAGAGTGGGGCGTTTTTGTACCGATGTCAGTGCAGGTTCGGCGTAATGGACTAAACTTCTGTACTTTGCCTGCAAACGCCAAGCAGTGCCATCGTTTCATCAGTGACCTGTAAGGAGAAAACGAAATTTAGAGCCAGTGTTCGTACCTCCGTGGTCAACAGAAACGTCAACAGCAAGATGACAGAGATAGTGGAAGGAGCAAGACAGACAGAGGACTCGGTTGACAAACATGAAAAGGTAAACGGTCTACGCTACACCATGGGGGGAGTGCACAGAACAGTTAGGAATATTCTGTCTCCATTAGCGCCATACTTCTTGTCCTCCACTAGACCTATGTGCGCAGAAAGACTATCCTTATCCCAATGAATGTTGGAGACCAACCCGGGCCCAGGATCAATATACCATTAACGAGAAAATAGAACATGTAAACAAGAAGCTATAAGACAAGATGAAGCGAAATTCAACAACCTAGACACGAAATAGACACCACATGACACAACTCTTTACGGGCAAAAACAACTCCGTCACGTGACTCCTTTAAGACACAAACACCACTATCAACAAGATGGAACAAAAGCAATCAGATATGGCGGATACACTGAATAAATTATGCAAGGAAGTTCAAGACACAAAAAAGGATATACAAGAAAGCAAAAAAAAGCAGTAAGGCATTTTTGGGGCAACGCAAGACTATATGGCACGCCCGACTAACTAAAATGGAGGAAGAAATGGACCGAATTGAAAGTTATTCCAAAACGGAATAATTTAAAGGGTTTTCGGTATCAAAGAAGTACAGACGATAGCAAAAGAAGAGATGTGATGAGGTGATCAGAGAAATACTAAAATAAATACATGGAAAAAGACATGGGGGCCCACGAAAGCAATAGAACCGCACATAGGCAAAGGGAAACCAGAAAACCCCCAGCAGGCAGACCCCAAACCCGTGATCGTTGTTTTCCCCAGGGGGGGAGACGCCATGAAAAATTTTTTCAAACCGAGAGGGGCGCGAGAAGATGAAGAAGGAAGGCTACATGTCACAGGAAAAGGGCAAAACCCCCCAAGCTGACCAAATACGTGATCTGAGGGCAAAAAGGGAAGTCGGGGTACTATGTTTGGGGGGGGGGAGGGGGGGGGGGGGGGGACTGTATAAAGAAAAAGGGAAAACAGACCACCAGGGAGAACAAATGAAAAGTCAACATGAACGTTTTTTGACGCAAACCCGCAAACAAGAAGACTACGGATATGAAAATCTTTCCCGGAAACAAAAATTTTTCACAAATGGGGCAATGGATCCCGAGAGGGGAAAGGGAAAGAAAAAATGAAATTTTAGTGGTGCAAGTGGTGATAGAAACTTTGATGACTGGAGGGATGAAAAAATTTGGGGGAAAAAGAAAGGGGCGAGAGTAAAGGAAAACGGAGGGAAAAAGAAATAGAGTGAAAGAAAAACAGGTGGAAGAGTTTTATGGGGTAAAAAAAAAAAAGTGTGAAAGGAGTGAATGGGGGAGAAAAATGGAGTTTTAGAGAGATGAAAATGTAGAAGGAAAAGAATGGGGCAGCGATCTTTAGTTTTTTTTTCGATCGGGGCGGAACTTATGGACGAAGGGGGACAGAGTGAAACAGAAAATCAAGAATAAAGGTTGAGAAACAGAGAGAAGGGGATGAGTTGAAGGAAAGAGATGAAAGGAAAGAAAAAGTGAATGGTTTAGGGGAAAAACAGGGAAAAAAAACCCGTAATGTGAAAAG
>JAMYXO010006872.1:0-12914 GCA_033310375.1 Conus canariensis | reverse complement strand
TGTCCAAAGATATTAGAATTACACTGTGCAATATTTTTTCAATACATATGAAAAAAAGCTTTACATTACAAATAAAAGCAATATATTTGAGAAAAATCCCCACAAGGCTGCATTTGACTGGTCTGTTTTATAATGCGCATGGATAGAGCGTTATTTTGGATATTGTGTTTTTCATGTTTATTTGCATTTTGCGGTGCTTTGTGTAAGTCTCTTTCAGTCTCCTGTCTGGAGCAAGGTTGCTGGTCCTTTCGGAGTGTCAATTACATCATAATAATAATGATACTACTACTACTACTACTGCTACTACTGCTGCTGCTGCTGCTGCTACTGCTGCTGCTGCTGCTGCTGCTACTACTACTACTACTATACCACTACTACTACTACTACTACTGCTGCTGCTACTACCAGTAATAATAACACATCATTTATAAAGCACCTTTCCAATGGTTCAAGGCACTGACAATCCACACTCATGTACGCAACGGGCTGCCTACCTGGGTAATGCTGACTGAAGAGCTGCCTGCCGGCGATTCATTCAGTCATTTCCCATGTCATCCAGTCAATATTGTATACTCGGTTTCCTTACTTCCTTCATTCTATCAATTTCTCACGCAGGGTACGTGCTATGTGTACCGTTTCATCCATACCAACGGCCAAACTGGCCTTCTCTTCCGAAAGTCAGTGATGGGATTTCACGTGCGTGCAAGATGTTATGCGTGCGTTCACACATGGAACCTCGGTTTATAGTCTCATTGAAAGGACTATCAAATTTGAGAAATGGAGCCAGAACAAATGTTAAATCCTTCTGTACCGAAACGGCCCGGCGGAGATTCGAACCAGCACCCCCAGGATCACCAAGATTACGAATCCGGCGCTCTACTAACTTGGCTATTCCAGCCTCATACATGATTGATGCTTGATGGTGACTGCGCCTCTCTAAGAATTCTGCTGCATGCTGGGTTTTCCCATGATTTTATCATCACACAGACGTTGTCAGGGTTGCAGGCGTGTTCACATCCATGTCTGACCTTCTGCATGATGTGAACAGCGGATGGAGCGACTGGGCGTGAGGGCGGAGGGGAGTGTGTTATGCAAAGATGTCTATGCGTTTACTTATCTGGATGTTTCAAAAAAGACATTCTTGCCGTAGACTTGCAAACCCTTAAACCTTCAAATCAAAAATTCATTGTCCTAAATACCAGCTGTCGACTGCATCCACCTCAGTTTGTATACCAATAAATAAAACGTGCAAGTTTGAATACTCTTCTGATTTTGATGTTGTTTTTGTCGTCGTTGTCTTGGTCGCTGTAGACGTCATAGATGTCATAGTCGTCGTCGTCGTCATCGTCTGTTGCTGTTGTTGTTGTTGTTGTTGTTGTTGTTGTTGTTGTTTTCGATTGGTTGTTTTTGGCTTTTATAATAGATTGAACAGAATTTACTGGAAAGCACTGTCATTGGCATGCCATCATGCCATCATGCATCTTCACATATGCCAAAAGGTGGCCATACTTCGCCTTGCGGTAGATCTGCAAGAAGCCAAGCGTGAAAGACGCAGAGCCGAGAGACAGTGGCTCAAGTCCAGTCTGACAGTTCACAAGCAAATTTTCCAAACTGCCAACAAAATTGTTAACAGCCTTGTTCACGCTACAAAATCTGCCTATTACAATGCCAAAATTCTTGCATGCTCCACATCCAAACAGCTGTATAACATTACTAACACTCTTCTTGGTAAAACTGACTCCTCTCCTCTTCCTTCCAATCTCCCACCTTCTGACCGTCCACAGGCTTTCTCTGACTACTTTGTCAACAAGATCACTAATCTTAGGCTTTCACTGGACTCCCTGACTAATACTCATGCACCATTTCCCGATCCCCCTTTCTCGGGAACTTTCCTCACTTCCTTCCATCCTGTTTCTGAGGTCTTTGTAAAGAAAATCATCATGAAATCTGGCATTAAAACCTGTGAACTTGACCCACTACCAGCTTCTTTCCTCACCCATTGCCTTGACACTCTACTCCCTCATATTACCATCATCATCAACCACTCCCTCTCAACTGGCTTCTTTCCTTCTTCTTTCAAATCTGCAATTGTAAGACCTCTTTTGAAAAAGACTACTCTTGACCCTGACAATTTGAAAAACTACAGACCTGTGTCAAATCTTCCGTTTCTTTCAAAAATTTTAGAGAAAGTTGTTCTTGACCAACTGTTAGACCACCTTCATTCCAACAGCCTTGTCTATCCCTTTCAGTCTGCTTACCGCTCTGGACATAGTACTGAGACTGCTCTTCTCAAAATCTGTAACGACATTCTGACTGCCCTTGACTGTAACAATGTATCACTTTTGACTCTCTTGGACCTATCTGCTGCCTTTGACACTATTGACCACTCTATCCTCATTTCCCGCCTACATCACTCTTTGGGGCTTGATGACACAGTCTTGAGTTGGTTTCATTCCTACATCACTGATCGTCAACAAGTAGTTTCTGTCAACGGCCTTTCTTCTAATCCCTCTTGTCTGACCTACGGCGTGCCACAAGGATCTGTCTTGGGCCCTCTACTCTTCATTCTCTACTCTTATCCTGTCTCTTCTATCGTCCAAGAACACCTACTTCAGCATCATTCCTTCTCTGATGACAATCAGCTGTATGTCTCTGGGCCTCTCTCTGACCTTCCTCTCATGATCCAAAACACCCAGTCTTGTGTAGCCAACCTTAAGGACTGGATGACCCGAAACAAACTAAAACTAAATGAAGATAAGTCTGAACTGATCCTGATCACCCCACCAAAACTTCAAAACCACCCTTCTGTTCCGACTTCCATCAAACTTGTTGATTCACCTATCACTCTCTCTCATTCTGCCCGCAACCTCGGTGTAACTCTTGATCAAACCCTGTCCTTCCAACAGCATGTCAGCAATGTCTGTCGCACTTGCTTTCTTGAACTCCGCCGAATTGCTTCTATTCGCCATCTTCTCTCAGAAAACACAACAAAAGCTCTTGTCTGCGCATTTGTTCTATCCCGCCTGGATTACTGTAACGCTCTTTTGTCTGGCTCTCCCTCTCATCTCATCAACAAACTTCAAAGAGTTCAGAATCATGCTGCCCGTCTCATCTTCCGCACTTCTAAATATAACCATGTTACCCCATTGCTCTGCTCTCTCCACTGGCTCCCTGTTCAGCTAAGAATATCCTACAAGATTGCCTCTCTCTGCTTCAAATCTATCGAGTCTTCCTGTCCTGAGTATCTCACCCACCTGTTACATCTTTACACCCCATCTCGAGCTTTACGTTCCTCATGTGACACTCGTATCTACAGTATCCCCACTGTTCGCACTAAAACCTTTGGTCAACGTTCCTTTGCCTATCAAGCTCCAACTACCTGGAATCAATTGCCTCGCTCTCTCAGATACTCACCCTCACTGCCCACATTCAAGCGCCTTCTCAAAACTCATCTGTTTCCTAGGTAACTTCGTCTTCCCTGTGACCCGACGTTTGCAATGTGTGATGCGAGTGTCTGCTTTGTGTGCGTTCGTGTCTGTGTGAGTGTGTGTTTGCGTGTATGCATGCTTGTGAGTTTGTGTCCTTGCTTTGGATTTTGATGCCTTTTTCTCATGTATGATTGTTATATATTGTGTGATTTGATGTCTGTTGTGATATTGTAAACGCCTAGGGCATTCAATTGATTAGGCGTCATAAATGTTCATAATAATAATAATAATAATAAAGACACGCTTAATCAATACACAGTGCAGACAAAGACGGGACTATTCGACAAATATGTCTTCTCCAATAAACAACAGATTTTAAAAATGCACAAAGCAATCATCCCCAGATCGCAGCTAGCATGACAACCAACATGTAAGTACTTCAAGGACACATGCGGTGGTTTGCACGCATGCAGGTAAGTTCTGCAAGCAAACCTGGTTATCTGAGAGGGCAGCTCCGCTAGTTGCACGATTCACTCGAGGCACACAGTGACTGTGGCATTCAGAAGTGGCCAGTCACCTGTGCAAGTGAAGGGGATTCTGTCAAAGGGGAAAAGTGCGAAAACATAGTTCAAACTGATCTCTCTTTTTTTTCACTTTTTTTTAAAAAAACTTTTTATTGTTGTTCAACCTAGATACAAAAAGGAAACAGATAAAAAATGAAATGAACAGCAGCAGTCATAACTACAAGTTAGGTATAAAACAAGCCCAACAAAAGATACACATATGCGAAAAAAAAGGAGAGAGTTTCAGCATAGCATCGTTTATGTATGAAAAAAAACATGGTTTCCTACTGACCAACATAACTCAATGCTTTAAGAAATATTCATAAATGTGTCTACACCATGTTATTCTAATACTACTACCCAAAAGAGATGTATACATGTGTTTGATGATAAACATGCAAGATAAATCAGTATGCACACACAAATAGTATAGGAAAGACAGACAGATAGAAAGACAGACAGACGAACAGACAAGCAAAGAAACAAGAAGACAGAATGGGCTGGGTCACAGCAAGTAAAGATATGTTATTATCACATGCTACATTATCTCTCGAGTACCAATACGCAAATATATTTCAACAGCATGGCCCACACAGGATATCCTCAGCAAAAGAACAAAGCAAAACAAAGAAATGACATTAATTATTCTAGTACTTGTTGTTGAATAATGCATTATGCACACTTATATATTAATGCGCAAAAGGTATGTTCCAGAGACGTTAACTAAAACAACTAGGTATTAGAAATTAGAGATTCATATGCAAGCCATCTGGCATGAAAATCCATGTGGTTCATGGTTAAGTATGAGTTATATTTTTCAATTCTATATCTGTAGTTCAATATGTTCAAGAAAACTGCTGCTCATGTGAGACTGCATTCTAAGTACATATATATAAATAATGTTTTGCTAAAAAAATAATGAAGTTAAAACTGTAATCAACTGCGATTATTATGTCGAAACCTAAGAGTATGAGAGACTCTGTTAGGCATATATTTTGAGCGTGAGTGCATTTCTCTTTTACTAAATCAAGAAACCTACTCCAAAAACATTTAACATGAGTACATTTCCAAACCATATGGTCAAGAGAGTCTTTAAATAGTTTAAACTGATCGTTGATTGAATCAATCTCAACTACGTTAATTGCATTGGAAGAACACGAGTGTGGTGCAAGGACTGCTCTAGTTTATGACCATCTAGCAACCTGTCATCAGTGTGTCCCTGTGGACTGGTGGAGTTGGGGCTGTGGCAGGGCAATCTGAAAGGTGGCTGTGCAGGCGTTATCTTGGGAAAGGAATGATAGAGTAACGCAGCGGGAAGACCTTCAATGGTGAGGGGAACATTTGACTTCCACCCTGTGTACAGAACAGTGCCTCTGCAAGAGTCTTTGTGCACGTTTCCAGTTGCGCGATTCTCTCTCTCTCTCTCTCTCTCTCTCTCTCTCTCTCTCTCTCTCTCTCTCTCTCTCTCTCTTAAACCAGATTAGTTTTAAATGCATGGAATTAAAGTTTTAAACAGTTCATGCCAAGGCACCGATACCTGTCTGTTTCTATGCACAAGAACCAAAAGCAAGAAGACGTAGCAGTGTGTGTGCGTGCGTGCGTGTGTGTGTGTGTGTGTGTGTGTGTGTGTGTGCGTGTGTGTGTGTGTGTGTGTGTGTGTGTGTTGCTTGGCAACACCGTCCGTCCGGCTGATGGAAGGGGAATCGGCCTCATCCCCTTCTGCCGTTGGGGTGGCGGCGCCGTTCCGCGTCCTCCACTGACTGCTGTGCTGCGGGTGGGTCTTGCGTGGTTTGTGGCCGCGTGGGACCTACTGAGACTGCCTGAATTTTCCAAATCGTGCTTCTTGTTTGTGACGTTTTTTTTTCTCTACGTCTCACTGATATTGACGTCATTAACACAGCAAAATTTGCGTGTGCTGTCGTGTTTTCTTTCGTTACCTGGTTTTGTGTTACCTTGGTAACACCGCCTGTGTGACAGACACAATCGCCCTCATCCCTTTTGCCGTCCAGATGACTGCGGCGCTTCGCGTCCTCCGCTGACTGCTGTACCTTGTGGAAGCCGGTCTTACGACCTGCTGAAACTTCGACGCAGTTTCAAATCATTCTTCTCGTTTATGACGTCTTTTTTGTTTACCCCTCGTCTCACAGATCTTGACGTCATTATCACAGCGAAAGTTGCGTGTGCTGGCGTGTTTGCTTTCTTTTTTCTTGACATGCTGGATTCTCCCGTCTACAATCAAGTCAGTGTGTGGTGCTAACTTCTCCCACCTCTTCTATCTCTTAAAATCCAAGTTGTGTCATGCTCTAATACCAAAATCAGATTTCATTGATACCTCTCAAGCCTGTTAATTTGACTTGTACATTTTTAGATAGAGTAGATACAGGACAGCGCTGCACAATCAATTTTCCTAATTAATTATGTTTTCATCTAAATAGTATTTACTTTAAAAGTCGACAGTCTGGGACTGGATTATTTGAAAAGACCTCTCTTTGTTTAAACCCCCCCCCCCTAAACTAACGTGTTATATATAAATATATATTAATAATTTCTATCCAGACTCATACAATGTATGCTGTTTATTATTTCTATCAAGCCCATACCATATAGTACTAGTCATAATTAGTGATGGGTTCCCGTATACTATCACTGTAGTGTTTGGTGTTGGACCTTCTGTTTGTTTGTTAGCTTGTTTGCTTTAAGTGTTGTTGTTGTTATTGTTGTTGTTGTTGTTGGTGTGGTGGTGGTGGTGGTGGTGGTGGTGTGTGTGTGTGTGTGTGTGTGTGTGTGTGTGTGTGTGTGTGTGTTGTGTGTGTTTCTAATCTAGTCACCTAAAGTAACTCCCTCCCAAACTCACCCCTCCTTCATTTCCTACTCACCCCTACCCCTTTCCCGCCGCATCCTTGCCCCCCATCCCCCTAGTTTCTATTTTTTTTCCCCACAAAAAAGAAGAAGAAAAAAAAAAAAAAGGATCCTGCATGGCGTCTCCAAGCTCAGTGCAGTTATTAAATGAAAAGGAATTTGGTTGTCTGAATGATCTCAAAGTTTCACAACTTAAAAGAATCTTAGTTGAAAATAATCTTCCTAAACATGGCAAGAAAAAGCATCTTATTAATAGAATAAAATCTAAGCTTGGTGAGGGAAAAAACAGTTGTCCTGAAGAAGAATGTGCTGTTGATACCTCTTTAAAAACAGCAAAATCGTCACAATCTTGCTCTGTTTTATCGCCAGATGTATCATGCGCAAATTCGTCCACATCATCATCCCCTATCCCAGCAACTGTTGATGTGAACACATCTTCCACAAATCCCAACTTTTCTCCAAAGAAATCATTTTCTTTTCGCTTTCCAGTACTTCTGGAAGATACGAAGAAAGGATCTGCCACACTGAGTGGTCTGGGCATTTTGAGCAAAAAGCTTTGGGTCAACTCCATTGGACCCATAGCCGGTCAGAAACAGCTCTCCTCAGGCAGGTGGTTGATCGGTTGTACTTCCGCCGATCAACAAAATCGACTACAAAAAACAACCAATTTGTCAGGAATTTTAATAAAATGTTCTGTACCTGAGGTTTTCACCGAAGGTGTGGTAAAGCCAATTCCTCTTGACATCAGTCTTTCTGACATTAAGAAAGAACTGAGTCATGTTTCTTCTGTTAAAAGACTTCCCAATAAAGATGGAAGTGAATCAAGAGCCATAAAAATCACTTTCTCTACATCAACACTGCCAAAAGAAATATGTATTGGGTTCCAGTGTTTCTCTGTTGATCCTTTTGTACCACCTGTCTATCGTTGTACTAGGTGCAACAGACTGGGGCACACAAAGTCTGCGTGTCGGGCTAAGCCGACTTGTGGAAGATGTGGTCACAATGACCATGTCTTGGAATCGTGTACCAGGGCCAAACATTGTATAAACTGTTCTGGAGATCATTCAGCCTCTTACCTTGGATGCCCGGAATATAAATTACGTGTTTTGGCCGGTAAGCTAAAGTCTTCCAACCACATGCCATATTCTGAGGCTCTCAGACAAATCACAGTTCAAAAAAGCAAAGGAGAGGTAAAGGTGCAGGAATTAAAAGAAGACCCCAGGGTGCCGGGAAACGATAATTCAATTAAAGCTAATCACCACATCAAGTCTTATTCCTCAGTTCTGAGTCAAGGAATGATGAAGGCTAATCAACAAAACCCGCTGCCCACTTCTTTGGATTCTAGCCCCCCTTCAATCTGGGGCACACGTATTTTACCAACTCATACTAATAGTTCAAATCAAACTAGTATTGCTGTCACAAATCAGACAAGTATAGGACAGACATCAAAAATTTCGAAAACATCTGTGCCAACTTCTCTTAAAGAAAAGTCTGACTCTTCAAGTTCGTTCAAAAAACAATCTGTAAATTTTGATCTTGAAAAGATTTTAATGTATCTTGAAAATCTCTCAGTGAAATGTCTGACCATCCTAACAAAAATTTCTGATGTCATGACTTCGTCAATCATTGAATTGAAAACAATTCTGTCCAATGCCTGTCTGAACTCCAAATGAACGTACAAAGAGAAGTTCTGTCAAACGTTATCCGTTTTTGGTGTTCTCTGTTGCTGGTATTCTCAGTTATAGTCCTTTTCCTTACGAATAACATGATGTGTATGAGGCCTGAACAAGTCAAACCTACTGGTATTTGCTCGTTTCTACAATTGAATTGTAGAAGTAAGTGCAATTTTGTATATTTGGAAAATTTTTTGCAGAAGCGTTCTTTTGACGTAGTTGTGCTTCAGTCATTGAATTGCCACAAAAATGACTTACCCAAGTTAAACGGATTCTTCTACCCACCTGTTATAGATGAGGTAAAAGCCAACGTTAAAATAAAAGTTGCTACATATGTAGCTTGCAATCTTATGTATCAACCATGCAAAACACCGTGTTCTTCAATAGATAAACGTTTATATTCTTGCTGTATAGAAATTAAGGTTGATGGTAAATATTTCAACATTTTGAACTGTTATTATCCGGATGGAGTGTCTAAAGGTGAAGCTGACTGGATAATGGATTTAGACTGCTCTAGACAATGGGTTATTCTTGGCGATTTTAATTCCCACCACGCTTTGTGGTCCGAAAATCCCAATAATATTGTTAACAACAACGAATACCTTGCCAGTACAATAATCAACGCCAACTTAACCATTTTAAATGACGGCTCTATAACAAGAATTGCTGATCGATCAGATCAGCGTTGCTCATCGATAGATTTGTCTTTAGTTTCCCCAGACATAAACCCTTTGTGTACTTGGCAGGTTCATCAAATACCGTTAGGCAGTGATCATCTCCCTCTTGAAATCCAACTTCTAGTGAGCCCTGAAAAAACAATCTACAATTCTGAATGCACTAAATATAATGAAGATAAGGCTAATTGGGCGCTTTTCAATCACATTTTGACAGCAGGTTCGTCTTTTCTAAATTTCAATCAAAATACAGTGTTAGAGAAAGGTTTGGAAAATTGTTATTTTGAATTAAGAAAACTTATACTTAAGGCTGCAGATTCTGCAATCCCAAAAGTCAAATTAAAGAATCATCCAAAGAAAGCGTCAAACCCTTGGTGGAATATTGCGTGTGAAGTCGCCGTGGGTGCGAAAACTAAGGCCTTCAAAAGCTGGATGATAAGCCGTCATACGCAGCCTAAAAGTAGAGTGGAACAGTTACACGCTGAATACAAAAAAGCTAACACCAATAGTAACAAAGTTGTTGCTTTTGCAAAGCAGCAATATTACAAAAACTTAGTCATCAACTGTTCCAAACACCCAAACGATAGCGCTTTACTTTGGAAAGAAATTAGAAAATCTAAAGGTTCTTTTCATCTCCCAGATCCTGTTTTGATTGAAAACGATAAAATCTATAAAACAAACGAGGAGAAAGTTGAATTATTTGCTGACACTTTCGCAGCAATGAGTCAGACTGAACATCTGCCTAAAGAAGAGCAAGAACGAAGAAGAACTATTGAAAACGAAGGGAGAAACATTGAACCACATGACAATGACAACACGTTATATATTAATAAAAATCTAACGATGGAGGAGCTTCTGTACTCACTTCGCCGTCTAAAATCTGGTAAAATTGCGACAGGATTTGATCCCATTTCTTACAACATGATAAAGCATTTTCCACAATGCTTTTTGAAAAAATTATTAGAGTTCTTCCAATTATGCTGGAATTCTGGAAAGCTGCCAATGGCTTGGAAGAAAGCAACAGTTGTACCTATCCATAAACAAGGAAAATCAAAAAGAAAATCTTCTAATTTTCGACCCATTTCTTTGACTCCTCACATTGGAAAACTTTTTGAGAGGATAATGAAATTCAGATTAGAACATTTCCTTGAAAAGAATGGGATTTTGCCAATATTTCAAGCTGGTTTCAGAAAAGGGAGGGGTGTCACTGATCATGTTAGTCTTTTAGCTTCACACGTCAAAAAAGCCTTGGCTAAGCGACACTCTACTTTAGCCACGTTTTTTGATATTCATAGAGCGTACGATTCTGTTTGGCATTTTAAATTATTGTCCAAGGCTCATGAAATTGGGATTAAAGGTCGTTTCCACATGTTTTTACAATCATTTTTATCTGGAAGAACGCTACAAGTAAAACTAAATGGTGTGCTGTCAAGTACAAGATATGTTAACATGGGTGTCCCTCAAGGAAGTGTCATTTCTCCAATCCTCTTCTCATTGATGCTTTATGATCTTAATCAGATTGACACGAAAGGGGCAACTTTAGCTGCTTATGCAGATGATATTGCAATGTGGAAAAATGTAAATTGTAATTTTACAAAAAACAAAATCAAGCGTAATAAAATTGTTGAACAGTTTCAATTTGCGGTCAGTAAACTTGTTAATTATTTGAATTCAAACGGTTTTAACTTATCAACGGACAAATCGGTTTTTATTATATTTACAAAGAAAAATATCGATTTTGAAGGTAGGGACGCTGTAAAAGTACAAATAGGTGATTCTTTCATTTTCCCAAGTAAGCAAGTAAAATTTCTAGGCGTTATTTTTCACTATAAATTATTTTGGTGTAAACATATAAATCATCTCGTGGAAAAGGCAAGAAAGAAAATTGCGTTACTGCGAGTCCTAACTGGAATCCCTCTAATAAATTATGGATCTAATCTTATCCATGTCGCCTTAGGGACAGTTCGTTCGATTGTAAGTTATGGTCAAGAAGTATTTTTCACTGCACCAAAGACAGATTTACATAAGTTAACTAGTATTGATTCCTTAGCACTTAAAATTGCTTTGGGGCTTCCAAGATGGGCATCAATTGATATGACTTACAGAGAGGCAGGAGTTTTGCCTTTAAATGAACATAGGATGCTCTGTGCTTGTAGCTACTCAGCACGAGCAAGAACAGTCCCTAACTCAGTTACTTCTGAACTTGATGAAAGCACCTACGTTTCTAGAGAGATACGGAATAAAAAAGCATATACTTCATTGTCTGATTATGTATCTCCTCTTTTACATGCATGCAACTTTTCGCTTGACAACATTGTTAAAATGACCAAATACCCTTTCCCCCTTTGGTTGATGAAGCAAGCAGATTTTTTCTATTCCTATGGTAATATTACTAAAAATGAGAATCCACTTTTGCTTGCTTCTCTTGTTAAAGAATTGATTTACACTGAATATGAATCTTATCTGCATATTTTCACTGATGGTTCAGTTTCGTGTACTTCTGAGGTTGGTGCTGCTTTCGTGATACCTTCCCTTAACATTGAAAAAAGATTTCATATTACCAAAGGTTGTTCTATTTTCACTGCTGAGTTATTTGCTCTTATGAAAGCTATTAATTTCATTCTTGATGTGCAAGTCTTACCAGAAAGAATACTGATTTTGTCAGATTCCAAGTCTGCTTTAACGGCTTTACATCTTCAAAATACATCAAGTCGTCCTGATCTCGTCAGTGAAATTTTATTTTCAATTCACCAGTTAATGATGCGAGGTTCCAAAATAACATTATTATGGGTACCCGGTCACTGCGATCTTCGAGGGAATGAACTGGCTGATACCTGTGCAAAAGAGGCTTCAATGTGCAAATCGAATACAGTTTTATGTGATATTCCTTATTCGGTTCTTGAAATAAACAATATTCTGACAAAAGCACTCTGGGACCAGAGAAGAACACAGTACATTGAAGCTGCCATTCAGAAGAACAGATGGGATCTTTCTGCCCCCGGCAGTCATTGTATAAGTCCGCCAGGTTCTATTCCGAATCGAAATTTATTGCACAGAATACGGGTGGATTGTTGGTTTGGCAGGTTTTTAAAACCATCTCCTTTGTGTGTCTGTGGTCAAAACCTTAATGTATCTCATTTTTTACTTGAATGTTCATTAACAAAAACGTATTTTCAATGTCTTCATGATAAAATTTTGTCTAAAAATCTACCTTTAACATTGCATAGTGTTTTTTGTCCCAACCCAGAAAATGGGTGGAGGCTAGCCAATTTGGCTGTAAATCTGATCAAGTCTCATCCACTTGGCAGATTTTTCTAACGGATTTTTTTTTTTTTTTTTTTTTTTTTTTTTTTTTTAATGTTTGTTTCTTTTTTGGTTTAGTGGTCTGATGTACACGTAGAGCAAAGAATTTGTTACATGACATAGCTGTCCGACTCTCACGTGTACTAGGTCGCATTATTCCATTTACGAAACTTTTGCACAGGTTGTGCGCGCGCTAGAGAGAGAGAGAGAGAGAGAGAGAGAGAGAGAGAGAGAGAGAAAGAGAGGGGGGGGGGGGAAGAACTTCGTTTTGTTTATATGTGAGAGCATGTTGTGCGTACGTCTATACGTTTTTTGTGTGGATATGTTTTGAGTGTGTGTAGGGGAGGTGGCGGTTTTGTGTGTATGTATGTGTGTGTGTGTGTGTGTGTGTGTGTGTGTGTGTGCGCCGCGCGC
>JAMYXO010006871.1:0-12916 GCA_033310375.1 Conus canariensis | reverse complement strand
TCCATTAATCACCTTCGTCCTCCACTGTAAAAAAAAAAATCCCGTTCTTGGATATCCTTTACCTACAATGGTTTTTCTACGACAATGTTTCCCTTTAAAACCCCTGCAAAAATCTTTTTCCAGTCTCTTGTCACCCACGCCACTTATTCAAACTCCGTTCATCTTTTTACGTTTAAAAAATTTGTGTTCCGGACAACATTTCGTAAAGCGTTAAACATACAATTTTGGTTCCTACACGGGACCAAGAAAATACAAGATGGGACAAAGTCACAGCACTCGGGGCCCAACTCTTACTTAAAACCCAACACTCTTACAGAGCCCCATGGTCGTAAACTCCACCATCCAACCCCCCTCTTCGACAGTGCTATCAACTAAAAGGCTCGTCCCACACAAAACCAACTCTCCGCCCCAACTCCACCTGGGGAGGGGCCTGCAAATCCACTTTATGCTTCCCTCCTTTGCCCACCCCCCAGGATCCACACCGGATTTCCATTGCCAGAGAGCACGGGAGTGGTGTGTGAAGACTTTTGGTGGAGTAAAAACCATTTTCCACAGCCTTGCCCATAAAGGGTTTTCACAATCCTCACCGTATGCCCTTTTGGGTTCCACAATACAATCCCTTTTTTATTCGGGAAAAATGCCCCAACACCCCAATAATTGCAAACAAAAAAAACACTCAAAACACTTTTCTCCTACACCGCACACCTCCAAAAAACACGGCACCCATAAAAACTCGCACTTCAATCAAACTCCCATAACTTTCTAAATGAGTCTTACCATAGAAAAAGTACACTCCAAAAATTAACCAACTCCAAGAGGATTTTTGGGATTAAAAAAATGATTTTTGCACCCCCAAAGGTCTAACAGCCCGAGGGCTGAGGTATCATCCCCCTTTCCCCCAACTTTTACTGACCGTTAATTTCTTTTTGCCTACGAGTCAGTTCTCGATTGGTTTCCTTCTCTCCCTCTCTCTCTCCTTTTCCTCCTCTCTCTCCCCCCCCCCCCTTTTTTTTTTTACTCTCTCTTCTCCCTCTCTCTCTCTCTCATTCCCCTCTCTCTCCCCGCCTCTCTTTTTCTCTTTGTTTTCTCCTTCTCTCTCCCTCTCTCCTCCCTCCTTTTCCCCCCCTCTCCCCTCCCTCCTCTTTCTCTCGGCTAAACCCCCCCCCCCCCCACCATTACCTTCAAGGTCGGCCTGGCGAACAGGTTTTGGGCCCCTCCCTATTTTAGGTGGGGGTTTATGACAGTTTTTTACGCTACGATTTCTCCTCTCTTCTCTCTCTCTCTCTTCTCTCTCCTCTCTCCCCCTCTCTCTCCTCTCTTCTTCTCTCTTCTTCTTTTTCTTCTTTTTTCTTCTTCTTCTCTCTCTCTCTCCTCCTCTCTCTCTCTCTCTCTCTTTCCCCCTCTCTGTCCTCTCTGTTTCCCTATCTTTCCCTCTCCAAATTCCAAGGGTTTTTGATCGGCGATGGCAGGTTTTTGACTTTTGTTGCCCATGAATGGGTTACTTAAGCTTGTAGCCACTACGATCACTTTCCCAAAAAAAAACCCTTCCCCCCCCCCCCCCCCTAAACTCTTTCCCCCCCCCCCCCCCCCCACATCCTCCTCTCCTGTTTTTTTTTTTCCCCGGGCTTTCTCTTCTCCCTTTCTTCTTCCCCCTTTTTTTTCCCCAACCCCCCCCCAAGCCCCCCCCCCCTCTCTCTCTTTTTTTTCTCTCATCCTCTCTCTCTCTTTTTCTCCTCTCTGTGATCCCCGGGAAGGAGTCCATTCTGGGCCCCCTGGAGTGGGGGCTATATACTTTTACTACTATTCACATTTCTTTTCCCCCCCCCCCCCCTCTTCCCCTTTTCTCCCCCACTCTCCCACCTTCTTAGGGTCTGGTGAAGGGAGGTCCCACTTCCGTGGGCCCCTGGGTGGGGGGCACGGGAGGGGTTCGCGCTCCCTTTTCCTTCCCCCCCCCCCTTTCTTTTCCCCCCTATCCTTCTCTCTATCTCTCCCTCTTACGGGGTTTGGGAAGCAATTCCCCGGGGTTTTTGTGGGCCCCAGTAGGGGGTCATTGAAAGCAGTAAAACCCCCCCTTTTCTTCCCCCCCCCCCCCTCTCTTCCCTCTTAAACTTTCTTCCCCCTCTCCTCTCTTTCCCCCTCTCCCTTTCTCCTCCTTTTTTTTTTTTGTGTGGGGATTGTGTGTTTGTGTTTTTGGGTGTTGGTGTGTTTGTGGTTGGGTGGGGCTTGTGGCAGTCCGGGTTTGCTCACCGGGTGTGTATGGAATTTTTTGGGTGGACGCTTTTTCAAAGTTGGGGGGTTTTCACGTGCAGACCCCAGTGAAATTTTGGATGAACGATAAATGTGTGGAACTTTTTGTCATCGCAAAACTCCCCGGGGGAACCTTTGCCAAAATTTTGGGGGGCGAAGGACTTGTTGTTTTTTGCCCTTGGGTTTGTTCATGTATATAAATATATATTATATATATATATATATATATTATAATAAATATTTATGAATTTAAAAAATAAATAAATGAGAAAAAAACGGAAATTTTATAACCAACTTTTTTAAGTATTAAAAACTTCGTTTAGGATAACACAACTTGTCAAAATTTTACCATTCGCAAATATAAAAAAAAAAAAGAAAACAAAAAAAGGAAGGAAGGGAAAAAGGATGGGGGAAAAAAAGAAAAACCAAAACAAGAGAATAAACAAAATGGGAAAAAAAAACCCCCAAAATCTGGCCTGGGGAATGAAAAAAAAATTAGTTGTTAAAATTTAAATTGTCAGTTATTAGTTATTCCTTTCTCCATTTTTTAACACCCTAAATGTCTTTATGGGACTCAAACCTCCCGTCTTTCATTTCGTTTTTATTTTTTTCTTTTTCTTCCCATTTCTATCTCTTTTTTTTTTCTTTTTTCTTTTTTGTACTCTTTCATTTTTTATTAATTTTTTTATTTTCTTAATTATTAAGATATTGTTTTTTTTTTTCTTTAAAGACAATTTTAAAAGTCAGAGATATAGAAAGGCTCTTTACACTTTTTGGAAACCCAAAAAAAAACAAAATTCATTAGATATCAACTAACAAATCCCCTTTTTTACTCCCTAACTACATGACAACTAACAATTTAACTATTTTCACATTTTTGTTTTCTTTCACTTTTTTGATTCTTTCCATTTTTCGCCTCCGGGGTTAACCGCATTTTTGGATGGGGGGCTTAAAGGCGTCCCTTTTTGCAGACGAGTCTTACCCCACTGCAAAACCCTTTTACCTTGAAAATTTTTATCCCTTATGAATTTCATTTTACTTCCCCCCCAACCCGCAGCTATTCAAATTTTTCATTTTGTTTCCTACACAAGCCTTCTATCCCTTTATATCCCCTTCCTTTAAAAGTATGTGAACCAGCACTACAACTACGTACCCCTTTTCAAAACTGGGGGAAAAAGGAAACCAAGTCGTGCCCGAGGTTCATTACTTAACCGATTACCCCCTGTACGTTACAACCACGCGTGCTCTGTGTATCACGAAAGTGCCGCTTGCGGTAAACAGGGAAAACACTTGGAAAACACAACAAACCAAGGGGGAAAGGGTAACTTTTCATCCCCATGGGTTTACTTTTGCCAACTCTCCATTTTTGTGGGGTGCTGAGCACGTAAAAAAAAATTTTTATACTGAAAACTTGTAGCTGACAATATCTCTTTGCCTCCCTTTTTCTCCATCTTTGTATACATCAAAACAGAAGGGGCAAATAACATGAAACTGTGGGCCCCAAAACACACATTTGATAGTTGCGGACTCTAGAAAAATGCTGCAAAACATTTTCCTTTTGACTTTTGGTTAAAAAATACAAAGGGTTTTAACGGGAAAAATACAAGCGAACCATTAAAATCGATGCATTTCCCAAAACACAAGCACAAACAAATTAAACATCAAGCCTGTGGCCAGACAGCCCTACCCAAAAAAGGCAATATGCGCACAAACTAATTTTGTCAAAACACTTTACACACAAAAAAGGGCAATTATTGGGGAATCTCCCCCCTGTTTGTGTGAAGTCAACACTCACTTCTACCGGAAAAAGTTTTTTTTAAAAGGAATCCCACTAGGCCATCGTGAGTTTTTGTAAATTGTGAGGGGCTATTACTGGGTGGAGTCTAACCATTCAAATAATTTAATACCACGTTGGGGATCCATACACTCTTTTTGTAAAGGCCATTTGTAATACGTTTTTCCACAAATTTTTGATTGCCCCCCTCCTCACTCCCTTTCCCCACCCTCACCCCTACCCCGTTCCCCCCCTCCCCTTTCCCCCATATCCGTTTTGTGAATGGCTTAATACCTAAAAACATAAAAATATTCGCTCGTACCCTTTCTTTTCCCTCTCTCTCCTTCCTCTCTCTCTCTCTCCTCCTCTTCTCTCTCTCTCTCCTTTAAAATCACAAATTGAATTTGTAGTAAAATTTAAAACCTCATACCCAAATAAATGCCTTTTAAATAAACAAATGAATATAATAAATAACCAAAACCACCCACAAACAACACACACCCACACACACCCACCACACCAAACACACACTAATATATAATATAATTATATTAAAAACTTTATAATAAAAAAAAAAAAATAAAAAAAAAGACGGAATATTTTTATACCATACATTTTGGAAGATGATTAAAACTTCGTTGAGGTAACACAAATTTCTAATTATACATACAGCAATAAAGAAAAAAAAAAAAAGAAAGAAAAAAGGAAGGGAAAAATAAAGGGTGGGGAAGGGAAGGGAAGGGGAAAAACCAAAAAGCAAGAGGTAAACAAATGGGAAAAAAACCCCCAAAGTCTGGGGCGGGGGAATGAAAACAAAAAATTAGTTATTACTTATTACTTATTAGTTATTCCTATTCCCATTTTTTAAACATCTCCTGATAAGTCTTCATGGGAATCAATCCTCCCTGTTTTCATTTCCCCGCTTTTTTCTTTCTTTTCTTCCCCATTTCACTCTTCTTTTTTTTTTTGTTTCCTTTTTGTACTCTGTTCATTTATTTATTAATTTTTTTTTATTTTTATATATTTTACAATATATTTTTCTTTTTTTTTTTAAAATAAATTTGAATTAGAGTGATAAAAGAACTCTTTTCACTTTTTTCTAAAGCCAAAAAAAAAAAAAATTCTTAACAATTAATTCAACAACTAACTAATAACAACTAAATACTACCTTACTTACTACCTAATACATGACTAAAATAACAAATTTAACATTTTCCATTTTTGATTCTTTCACTTTTTTGATTCTTTCACATTTTTTTTTGCTCGCCGGGATTCAAACCCTGCTTTTTGGATAGGGGCGTTTGAAGCCCCTTTTCAACAGTCTTACCCCCTGTAAAACCCTTTTCTCCCTTTAGAATTTAGCTTTGAAGTTCATTTTACTTCCTCCCCAACCACAGCTAGTTCAAATATCATTGCTTCCTACCAAGTCTCTTTTTTGCCCTTGGGGAATCTCCTCAACTTTAGAAAGTATGCGAACCAGCACACAGAACAACGCTTCCCCCTTCAAAAAATGAAGCAAAGGGAAACCCCATTGTCTGCCTAGGTTCAATACTATAACCATTTTTCCCCCGTCACGTTTCTACACACGGCATCTTGTTACAAAATCCGCGCGTAAACAGATACCGTAAACAAGACGAAGCCCAATAGGCAAATCTTTCATTCCATTGGGTTTTCTTTTGCCCAAACCGCCCGTTTTTTTTTTAGGGTCTGATGGACGTGAAAAAAATGTTTAAAAGATAAACATGAGCGACAAAATCTCGTTTGCCTCCCGTCTTCTTGTTTTTGTATGACATCAAAACAAGAAGGGCAAATCAACATAAAAACTTTTGGGGCCCAAACACACCTTATAATTGCGAGACTTGAGAAAAATGCTACAGAAACTTTTCCTATAGTTTTTGTAAAAATACTGGGGCTTGAACAGAAAAAAATAAAAACGAACGTCATTCAAAATCGATGCATTACCCAACACAGAACAAAAAAATTTAGAAAAATCAACACTTGGCACGACACGCCTAGTCACTACAAACTAATATGCAGCGAAAACAAATCTTTCAACAACACTTTACACAAAATAATCAATTATTGGGGATCTCCCCCAGGGTTTGGGTAAAGGGTCAACACATCACTTCACCGGATAAAGATTTTGAAAGGAAATCCCACTGGGCCCAATCGTGTTTGTGTTGTAAATTTGGGAATGAATAATGGGGTTATTGACGGGCATTAAAATAAATTTAAATACCACTTTGGGGGATCCATATCCGAACGTTTGAAAAGCCATTTGAAATACGTTGTTCCCCATATTTCTGTATTCCTCCCTCCCCACCCCATTTCTCCCAACCCTCCCCCTACCCCGTTCCCCACCCCATTCCTCCATACCCCTGTTTGTAAAGGGGCTTAAATACCTAAAAAACTTTAAACATTCGCTTGTATTCTCTCCTCTCTCTCTCTCTCTCTCTCCTCTCTCTCTTCTCTCCCCCCCTTTCTCTCTCTCCCTAAAATCCAAATTTGTTCGTATTAAATTAAACCTCAAATACCTAAAAAATCCCTTAAAAATAAGCAAAGAGATAGAAAAAATAAACACCACAACACACCCCAAACCCACCCAACACCCACACAACACACACCACACACACCACACACACACCACACCCCACAACATTTTTATTAATAAATAAAAGTAAATACTTTTATAAATTAAAAAAAAAAAATAGAAAAAGACGAATATTTGATATCCCATGCTTTTTGGGAAATATTAAAATTTCTTTGAGATAACACAGAATTGTCATAATTTACCATACAGCAAAAAAGAAAAAAAAAAGAAAAACAAAAAAAGGGAAAAGGGAAAAAGGGATGGGGGAAGGGAAGAAAAAACCATAAAGCAAGAATAAAAAAAAGGGAAAACAAACCCCCAAATCTGGGCGCTGGGTAATGAAAAAAAATTAGTTGATTACTTTAATTTTCTTTTTTGTTTTTATTCCTTATTCCCATTTTTAATCATCTCCGAAAAGTCTTCATTTCATCAATCCCCCGTCTTTCATTCGTTCTTATTTTTTTTCTTTATCTTCCTTTTCTACCTTTTTTTTTTCTTTTTTCTTTTTTTACTCTTTTTATTTTTTTCTTTTAATTCTTTTTATTTTCTTAATATTTTGTACTTATTTTCTTTTTTCTTTTAAAGACAATTAGAAAATTTGGACTCATAGAAAGAGACCTTTATACTTTTGGGTTGGAAAGCCAGAAAAAAAAAAAATCTCTTAACTAATTAATATCTAACTAAGTAACCAAGTAACTAAATAAATAACAACTTCCTAACTACGATAACTAACAATTAAACTATTTTCAATTTTTGATTTTTTCACATTTTTGATTCTTTTTACATTTTTTTTTTTGTCTGCGGGGTTCGAACCCCCAGTTTTTGGATTGGGCTCTGAAGGCGGCCTTTGCGACGGTGTCTTACCCCCGCTAACAAACCCATTTACCGGGGAAAAATTTTCCTTATGAAGTTCACTTTTTTCCTCCCCAACCAGACTATTCAAAATTTGTTTTTTCCTCACAAGTCTTTATTCCCGTTATGACTCCCCTCAACTTTAGAAAAAGGGTGAAATCGCACTACGAACATGACGTAACCCCCTTTAAAATGAAGCAAAGGAAACCAATTGTCTCGTCCGGGTTCAATACTTTAAAAACCCATTTTCCCTGTCACGTTCTACCACAGCGTGCTTGTGTACACAGAAATGCCCCTTTCGGAAAAGGGGTAACACTGTGAAACCGGAACCAAGGTAGCAAAGGTTAATTTTTATCTCCAGTGGTTTTCTTTTTGCCAAATTGCCCCCGTTTTTTGTATTCTGATCTGCAGGAAAAAAATGTTTATACTGTAAATGTGGACATGTCTCTTTGCCTGCCCCTCTTCTCCTCTTTGTATGACACTCAAAACAAAAGGCAAATAAAAATGAAACTGTGGGCGCCAACACCACTTTTGATAGTGTGCGATGACTCTGAAAAAAGTCGTAGCAAAACAAATTTTCCATATGATGTTAGGACAAAATACTGAAAACTATGACAGGAAAATAATAAACGAAAGTCATTCAAAATCGACATTTACCCAAAACAGAGCCGAAACAAAATTAGAACATCAAGTACTGGGCAAAGACAAACGCCTAGCATACGAAACAATATGCAGCCAAACAGAATCTTGTCAAAACACATTTACACCCAAAAAAAGGGAATTATTGGGGAAACTCCCCCATGTTTGTGGGAAGGCAACACATCACTTTTACCTGGGGAAAGATGTTTTTTAAAGGGGAAACCTCACTAGGGCCAATCGGGTGTTTTTGTAAATTGAAAGGACATACGGGGTTTATTGACTTCTCAGTAGTTACAAAAATTTAATACCACTGTGGGCCAATCACATGAGCTTTGTAAAGGCCATTTGTAATCGTTGTTTCCCCCTAAGTTTCGTGTATGTGCCCCCCTCCTCACCCTTTTTTTCCCAAGCCCTCACCCCACCCCTTCCCCCTCCCTTCCCCCTATCCCCCTTTGTGAATGGCTTGATACCAAAAAACATTAAATATTCCATTGCATTTTTTCTCCTCTCTTCTCTCTCCTTCTCTCTCTCTCTCTGAAATGAACCACCACCGGGAAGACGGGCCCTTTTGTGTCCCCCTCAAAAATTAATGTTTCTTTTTTTCCCCCATTTTCGGGGTTTTTTTTTCAAAAGTAATTTTTTTAAAAGACTGAAGAATCATTCTGCACCCAATATACAAAATTTTTAACCAACTCAACAATAACTATAATTTAATTTCGGTTTTAGCTACCCGTCTTTTTTTCCCGTCCAACCCCATTCTCGACCTCCGCTGCCCAATGTGATCGTTTTGGCCCGGGCATACTTCGCTTTACGTTTGCCCACATACTTCCTGATCGTTTTGCCCCCACATACTTCCTTGATCTTGCCCACTTTCCGTGATCGTTTCCCACATACTTTGGTGATCGTTTGCCCACATCTTGCTTATCTTTTCCCGGCATACTTCCTTGATCTTTCCCGCTTTCGCGTGATCGATCCCGGGCATCTTGCTTTCTATCCCACTACTTTTTATCGTTTGCCCGGGGAACTTTCCCGGTTTTTAGCAAACATACCCGGGTTCGGCATTGGTATTTACTTTGTGCTCTCCCTTTTACCCTCTTCCTCCCCCTCTGGGGGCCCCATGGGGGATTGCTGGAATTCGACCTTTCCCCCGCAACCGCACATTCTTGAGCCGGCCCTTAAAAAATTTAAAAAATTTTCAACTGTTTTATTTTTTATTGGGGGAATGTTTTTTCTTCGGGATTCCCATCTCCTCCCCTTTACATCCACTGGGGGGGTTTTTTTGTATTATTTTTTTTTCCGGGAAATTCCCACCCTCCCTTTACATCCACTTGGGGGTTTTTGTTTATTGGGGTGTTTTTCCCAAAGTTACACTCCCCTTTTTAATACATGACATTTTTTATTGTTTTGGGGGTTTTTTTCTCTCGGGGATTCCCACTCCCCCTTACATCCACAACGGTTTGTGTGTATTGGGGATTTTTTCTCTCGAAATTTCCATCCCCCCCTTTAAAATCCCGTGACCACGTTTTTGTGTATTAATTTTGGTGGGTTTTTTTTTCTCAATTATTTTTCCCCTTTTACACCTTTTTCATCAACAGTGATTGGATTTTTTTTGTAGGGAATTTTTTTTCTCTGGTTATCACCCCCCCTCACATAAACATATTTTTTTTAATTCACGACGGATTCTGTTGTTTATTGTGTTTTGGGGAGTTTTTTTTCTTCCGTCCTTCCTTCTACGCCACATATTCTGTTGTTATTTTAGGGGGTTTTTTTTTTTTTTTTTTTTTTTTTTTTCTTTTTTTTTTTTTTTCTTCATTTTTCAATTCCTCTACTTCACTTTCATCGAAAATTTTCTATATGAGGTATTTTTTTTTTTTTCTTTGGGATTTTTTTTCGCCGTTCATCGACATGCCTATTGATTTCCCGGGGTATTTTTTCCCCTCCGGGGTTACTTCTCCTCCCCTTTATATAAAAATCTTCTACGCTGTTTTTAATGTTTTTTTTAATTACCTCCCCTTCACCTGTTTCTAAAGTTTTACTTTTCTGTTTGATTCCCGGGTTTATAACATTGACTGTATTTTGGGCATGTGTAAAAAGTATTTTTTGTTGATTAAAATCTTCTCTCCTCAATTCAGGTTTTTTTGATGGCGGGTTTTTTAGGGTTTTCTGCCTTTACCGTCACCTTTAAACGCAGTGCACTGGGGTTTTTTTAATTTCCACACTGCCTCCTGGGGGGAATCTCCCCCTGTGAATTTTTGTCTCAGTGTTTGCCATTGAATGTTTTTGTGTTTCCTAAACTTGCTTTTTAAAACTCACTACAGTTTTGTAAAGTACGCCATGTCCCATTTCACATAAAAATTTAAGGGCCCCCAAACTGTGAGTGCTTGAGGGAGTGTGATTTTTTGTCATGTTTCTTTTTATTGCACAATATGTACTTTCTTTCCTGGTTACTAAAAAAAGTGAGAAGAACACAAACCCCCTTTGATAACCAAAAGGTTTTTCTTGTTGTTTAATGAGCTTCGTTGGGGGAATTGTCTTTTGTTTCCTCTCTGCCTAACAATACCGAATACAGTACCTAGGGGAAAAATCGTGACAATCCCTGCTTCTCGCGCCCTCGTTATTTCCGGCCCCCATCACAAACTCGCAAAAACGTTTTTCGCATATTTTTTCAGTCTCAAAATCTTCACAATAAATCTCTATTTCGCAAACTCTGGGGGGTACATGCTCTGCCAGGTTAAGCCTACGGGGACAAAAATGTTTTGGAAATATTAAGCCATTTATTTCATTTTTTTTATGGACAAGGATTATGAAAGTTTTCTACTCGCGCTTCAAACCCATCACCTTTCATCAACGCCGCTCCGCGCCTTTTTTTTAAAAAATACCTCTGCAAAAAATGATGTCCGGTTTCCGGGTTCTCCCGTCAGTAAAGCACCTTCCCCACCTTCATCACAGCTGCTCCTTGAACCAGACACTGATCAAAGTTCAGGACAATTTATTCCCCCCTCTCCCCCTTTGCTCCAACATTGTGCAAGCGTGAAAAACATAAAAAACCATCGCCCGTACAAAAGGCCCGGGGCAAAAAGCAGACGTACACTTTACAAAAAAAAGTGAATTTCCTTCGTCCCTTTTCCTGATTTTTAAAAAAGGGTGACTTTTTTAAAGGCAATTTGTCAACTCAATTCAATGCACAATGCATGACAGAAACTGACATTATTTCCTTTATTAAAGATGTTAAAAGCCACAAAAAAGAATTACTTTAAAATTTGTTTCAGTAATTCTTCATTGTATCAAAAATTAAGATCTTTCAAATTTTGTAAAAACCCTTTCAATCACAAAAACCCAAACCACACAAAAAACCATTCAAAAAAAAACACTTTTGGATTTTTAAAAATAAGTAAAAAAAAATTAAAACCCAAATCCAACCCAGCGTAGACATCGGCACGAACGAATGTCCAGCCAAGAATAAAGAGTCACACCCTATTCACGCAGAAAACCCCAACTGTTCACTTTACATGTGTCTGTGACGAGCGTAAAAAAATGGAAAAAAAACGGTCAAAACCCCTTTTCCCCAAAACCAATGACTGTATATGGCTCCACCATGTAACCAAGAAATTCCCGACTTCCTCTGGTCCCGACATTTTTAAAGACAATCTTCATTTTTCCATTCAGACGTCCAACGCATTTTCATTCTATCTGCCGCAAAAAACCCCAAAAAAGGGTTCAAAATCGTTCAAAGAATTCCAGTTTTTAAAAATAAAAAAAATCTATTCAACCCCCCCCTGGCGCGTCAAAATATATCCCTGAAAAAAACAACGTCTTATTCTTGGGGGACTCACAATCTTTACGTTAACCCAAAAAACTACCCCTCGACAAAACATGTTTTTAAAATCTGTACCCTGGCATTTTTAAAAGACCCCCAAAACCGGGCCTTTTTTAAACACCTGTGCCCCCACACTTGAACGACTTTAAAATTTTCATGGGGGTTTTAAAATCATGCCCCTCAGTCCTGTGTTACCCAAAGTGGGCGATCTCATTAAATCTTCGCAAAACTTTCCGATGGCCCGTGTTGGTTTTTTTTCACGCCCCCCAAAAAAAAAACATTCCTTCAATAATTCTATCTTCCCTCAAACCCAAATTTAAAAGAGTTGTGCAAAAATACCATGCCCTTTTTCTTTACCACTTTCAAAATTTCCCCTGACAAAATCTTTACGTAAACCCCACTCATCCAAAGCTAGAGGGACTGCCAGACTAGCGAAAACTCAAATGTTTTGGGGACCCTATAAAAGGAAAAACACCCCGTCAGACCCCATTTCAATCTAAAAGATTGGACAAAATAATCCAACTATGACTTTGCACTTACCCCCCATCGCCCAAACCCTTGCTGAACCGCTGATTTTTTAAAGCCCCCACCGGGTACCTCCCCTTTTCCTCTGAAATTTTCCTCTGGCCCCAAATCTGGTTCCAAGGTAGGAGTGTCTGGACCAAACCTATAAATTAAGCGCCCTCGTTTCGTCCCCACCCTCCTCAAACATCCGGGCCGAAAAACCATTAAACGTGCGATAAAATCCTACCCCAACCAAGAACCCCCGTCTTTTTCCCTCACCCCCCATCCTCCCTATTTGATCAACTTTTATTACCGAGGGGAAAAAGGGCGGACAATTTTTTTTGTCACCCCCCACACCAAGCAAAACAAATCCCCATATCAAAATTTGCTGAGGGTGGCTTCACTTTTTCTGAGAAATCAAACGGCTTGTCCCCTTTTTAATACTTACATGTTTACCACTAGTTCAAAATCTGTCTCCTCACCCCCTTTTCTT
>JAMYXO010006870.1:7500-12917 GCA_033310375.1 Conus canariensis | reverse complement strand
TTTAACTTACTACAACTATAAACAAAAAAATAGAATACCCCATTTAAATCAAAGTATAAACAACAAACTAAAAAACAAAAAAAAAGAAAATCAAACGTATAACTCTTCTGTTCTGTCTCACCACTGACTGTTATCGATTGTAAAGTATTTGCCAATTGGACTTTTAGCTAAGTGCAGAAAGAAAAGATATGTTTCACTTGCTAACAGGAAAACATTTTTGAATAGGCTGTACAGACGTATTTGGAATGAATTTTTTCATTAAGTTACAACACAGATGTGATCAATTGAAATGCTATGACCACATACACAATGTATATTTTTTACATACTTTGTTTTTAAACAATCCAATTTCCATCTGCAGTTCAAGGAACTATCTGACGTCTACGATAAATGTTTTGATCGTACTTACTTAACTTTTCATGCATATTTTTCATTTCATCGTGTAAACCAAAACACCCACTTTCTCTTTCTATCAAATGAAAATGAGAAAATTGTACTTTTTCTGCCAAAGTATAGCACTCTTGCACTGACATAGAGAAGTTAAAAAAATGCGAATCTGATGATCGTTTTGTCCTTTCTTTGCTAGAACATCAACCTTTTCATTATAATATAATCCACAGTGGAGGGCACCCAAAGAAATGTTTATTTCCGGTGTCTCTGACTGAGAGGAAATGGACTAAGTTATTTATTTCAGTGATCATCTCAGGTCGAAACTTTTAATTTAAAATCTTCATTGCAGTAAGAACTGACTTGGAATCTACACATAAAACAACTTTAAATAAATTTTGAGGGTAATCAACAACAAACTTTAAGCCATAATTATAGCAAATAACTCAGCCGTGAATATAGATTTGTTTTTTCCGAGATAATAAGACTTTTCTTTTGTTAAGGCCTGGGATAATGTATGCTGCACTGCATGTTCATTGATTAATGATCCATCAGTGTATATCTTCAAATGGTTGGAATAGTGATCATGTAAATGCATTTTGATATTGGATGACAATAAATTAGTATTTTCAGCCTTTGTTAAATCTGTATGCTCAATATCAAAATGTGCTTGTATTAGTTTCCAGGGAGGGACAGGAGACACAATAGAATCTGTTTGCAATAGATGTTAGTTTGATATCTGAGGATTCTAAAATCGAGGAAGTATATGTTCTAAGAGTCGTTTGAGATGATATGTTTTTAGCTCTTTTGGGAAAATCAGTGTCCGATTTAATATTATTTCAGGGCCTAAATTATTGTCTATAGAAGAACTTCTTATAACAAATTTGGTGCATGCAAGATTCCTATATTCTTCCAGTGGTAATATCCCAGCAGCACTGTATGCTTTTGTACAGAGGCATGGGCTGGTAGTCCATGGCTAACTTATATGCTTTGGAATCAATACTTTGAAGTTTTTTCAGTAAGTATTTGGGTGCACTGAAGAACACCTCTTATGCATACGTTAATTTTGATCTAACCAGTGCGGTAGAAAGGTGCAAAGAGTAATTGTGTCCTGAGCCAAGCATGCTTGCTAATAATCTTTAATAGATTTAAGTTTTTCGTGCTTTTGTTAGAATATGCTCTATATGAAAATTCCATGACAACTTTGATGTTAAATTTACTCCAAGGAATTTTACCATTTTTGTATATTTAATGGGTATGCCGTTGACTTGAAATAAAGGCATATTAACTGGATCAGATCCAGTATTAAATAACATCATGTGTGTTTTTTCAGTTGATATTTGCAAACCATTTTCAGTCATGTAAGCAGAAAGGGTATTTAATTCTTTTTGATATAACTTTTTAATATAGTTTTGTGATCTGACAGGTGTACATTTTTTTAATGTCACTTTCATCCATATGCATATGTCATCTGCATATTGGCCTAGTTCTATGTTCTTAGTAATTTTTGTGGGTAAATCGTACATCAGAATATTAAAAAGTACAGGGGCAATAACAGACCCCTGAGGAATGCCCATGTGTAATTTTCTTCTTGTAGAGTAAGAGTTCCCTACCTTTGTTCTAATATATCTATTTTCTAAGAAGTCTTTAAGAAAATCATAAATGTTTCCTGATAATCCGATCTCTTTAAGTTTATAAAGCAAACGAGAGTGCCATACTTGATCATAAGCTTTAGTGATATCAAAAAAGGTTGCTAGGAAACATTTTCTCCTGGAAAACTGATGTTTAATTTGAGTGGTAAGTTTGACCAAATGTTCAATAGCACTTCTACCCTTTCGAAAACCTGCTTGGTTTGTTGGGATAACGTTGTTCTTTTCACAAAAGTAGTTCAGTCTATTTAAAACAATTGTTTCATAAAGTTTACAGACATGAGAAGTTAATGAAATAGGTCTGTAACTATCTATACTATCTTTCAGTTTACCTTCCTTGTGAATCGGTACTACTACTGATTCTTTCCATATTTGTGGCAAATGACCTGAGCTCCAGCATTTTTCAATATTCTAAGTAAAATGCTTATCCATTTGTCTGGAAAGTGTTTAATCATTTCATTAGAAATGGCGTCAATCCCAACAGCTGTTTTTTTGTTTGGGAGAGAATCTATGGCATCTTTCACCTCTTGTAATATAATTGGGGCGTTGATGTCGCTTGTGTCATTATCAGACACATCATTAAAGACATGGGTAGATTCTTTATCCTCTCTGAATTTTCTTTGGTTTTCAGACAACCCATCTAACCTGCTCACTTTAGCAAACTGGTCGACAAACGCTTCTGCTTTGTCTGTGGATGATGGTAACTTGTTATTGTCAAGAATGATAGGATATTCTGGGAGTTTGATTCCATTTTTTATCGTTTTTATCTCTTTCCATACCATTCTACTATCTTTATGATCAAGTGTGTTTCTTTTGCAAAAATTATCCCAATAATCCTTTTTGGCTTGTTCCATAACTCTATTACTATGTATATTTGAATGTTTCATTTCCTTAAATTTTTCATCTACCGTTTTATCTTGACTTTTCTTAGTGTGCACGTATTCCTTGAATAACCGTTTTTTCTCATTGACTGCCTTATCGCAATCTTCAGTCCACCAGACATTACCGAGATGTTTACCCCCTTTAGATCCCTGATTCTTCAATTTAGGAATACATAAACCAGACACTTTTAGAACAGAAGTACAAAACGTGTCATACATTGTATCAATATCATCATCTGGGGACAAGCTTATGTCTATATCTTTAAGTGTATTGTAAAATTGAGACCATTTGGCATTTTTATAATCAAATCTTGGGATTGTATCATCTGGTTTTGTGTCTTCAAAATAAGGGGGCTGATTAATTGTAATAATGATTGGTATGTGATCACTCCCAAGAGTTTCACTATAAGTTTCCCAAGCACATGACAAAGCCATTTTAGGTGAAACCAAAGTTAGATCAATAGCAGTAGGTCTATGTGTAGATACATCAGGAACTCTGGTGTAAGAACCATCATTGAGTAAACATAATGTTGAGTCTACAACATTTTCGACAAACCTATTACTACTGACCTGTGTGCACTCTTTTTCCCAGAAAGGAGAATGAGCATTAAAATCCCCTCCTACTAACCATTTACCATTATCATTCTTGATATTTTTCATCCATTCAGTATTAGCTTCATCTGGACCCTTAGGTAAATATAGAGAAGCACAGTTTACTTTTAAGGAGTCCGAAAACTTGACAGTTACAGCACATGAAAAAAATCCCATGTAATCCACTTGGCACAGGTGATTGTTTGTCACAATACTGTAGTCCTGTGTGAATATAGATAGCACAATTTACTCTATCACCATTTTTATCTGTATCTACTACTGGTGGATAGTAGTATTGTTCCAGTCTTGGTAGTTTGTTCTTGCTGATATTAACAGACTGGAATAAGAGAACGTGGCAGTCAGATGACACCAAAAATTGACGTAAGCAGTCAATATTAGAATAGAGAGAGCGGCAGTTCCACTGCAGTATTCTTATATTGTTGTTAATTTTCATGTTTGAAAAAATAGGTAACTAGACAAATAAAAAATATGTCGCTTTAACACAATTGGAGCTTAGCTACACACAGACGTAAGCTGGTATGCTACATTCGTTCCGAACAAAAACAGCAAAAAATGTCACCAGTTGTATAAGACATTGAACCTGTTGGACCAGGCAGCGCGGCAGAAGGAATCCTCACGGAAGGGTGTGGGGCGCAGGTACCGGGGACGTCGCGCTGTCTTCCGGGGCCGTTCCCAAAAGAGGTTCCTCAGATGCCGGCCAATATTGCCCGCTAGGATGCTGGCTCCTCTAGCAGTGGGATGTAGCCCATCACGGAGGTTGAAGCGGGCGGCTTGTAGGTTGGAGTGAGTGATGAAGGTGATGTTTTTGTCATCATTCAGCTCTGACACCAGAAGTGCGTTGTACAAGTCCCCTTTGATATTGAGTTCGGGGTCCGATGTAGGAGCCATCTTACTGATTATGATGGCCAGATCAGGGTTTTCTTCTTTGATACTCCTCACGCACTTTGCCATTCTTCCGGAACATGTTGCTGCTGATTCTGTTTCTAGATCCTTCGATCCAACATGTAAGAGTAAAGCATCAGGAGGTGTCTTGACAGATGCACTTGCTTTGGCCACCGCTGGTTTGATGTCCTTTATTGTTCTTGCATTACTCTGATGCACCTTAAATCCGTAGGACTTCCCTAGTCTGTTTGTGTTGACTTTCTTTATGACAGGGTCATTCACATATAAAATGTTGGGAAGGCCCTCTAAAGTTGGACTTGATTTGTCTCTAGACTTGACCTTTAAGTCATTGACGTTTTGTTTGTGTCTGGACTTCACCTTTAAGTCACTGACGTTTTGTTTATCTCTGGACTCGGCCTTAAAGTTGTCATTTTTCTTGCACTGCTCCTTAGACTTCGGCTTATGACGCAAAGAAGTCTTGACGTCATTTTTGTTTGCGTCAACATTTTCTTCTATTTTTTTTGTTTTTGTAACTTTCCTGTCGGCCAACATCTCTGTTCTGCTTCTTTTCTGGTTTGTTTACATTGACAGACAGCGCATCCTGAGGAGTCGTTTTCAAAGGTGAAGAAACTCTAGCTACCTCTGCATAGGAGAGGTAGGGGAAGGGCTCTGTCTGCGTTGCTCTGTCAGCTGAGTCCCTTCTATCAATTTTTTCATGCAGAGATCTTATTTGTTCCTCTAGACTGGCTACTTTATCACACAGAGAGGTGATTATGCCTTCGATCTTACTCTTAGCAAGGTTCTGTGTGGTAGGTCTACTCACGGAGTTGATGTCTGTAGAAGCGTTCTTGTTTCCAGGCCCAGACGTCAGCCCATCCTTCACAACGGAGAAACTGAACGGCCTCCTCGAGTCAGAATTACATTTTGTCTCTTCATCATTTCTGTGCTTTGCCAGCACATTCTCAGTGCATCCTTTTGCACACAGTATAGGTATGCAGCTTTTCTT
>JAMYXO010006870.1:0-5000 GCA_033310375.1 Conus canariensis | reverse complement strand
CGAGTTTCCAGTTTGTCTACGTTGCCATAGACTGGGTAATTACTAGTTTGCAGAATGTCTACAATACCATAGTTTGGGTTATAATTAGTTTACAGAATGTCTACATTATCATAGTGTGGGTTCTAATTAGTTTACAGAATGTCTACATTACCATAGTTTGAGTTCTAATTAGTCTATAGAATGTCTGCATTACCATAGTTTGGGTTATAATTAGATTACCGAATGTCTACATTACCATAGTTTGGGTTCTAATTAGTTTACAGAATGTCTACATTACCATAGTTTGGGTTATAATTAGATTACAGAATGTCTACATTACCATAGTTTGGGTTATGATTAGATTACAGAATGTCTTCATTACCATAGTTTGGGTTATAATTAGATTACAGAATGTCTTCATTACCATAGTTCGGGTTATAATTAGATTACAGAATGTCTGCATTACTGAGTGTGGTTCATGACTAGTTCAAAAAAGGTCTACAGAACCAAAGTATGGGTTTAATTTTATTAGTTTACAGAAAGTCTGCATCACTGTTGAATGAGTCAAGACAACAAAAATGTCTACATTACCGTAGTACAGGATATAACTAGTTTACAAAATGTCTCTCTTACCATAGAATGAGCCTTGGCTGGTTCACAAAGTCTGTAGTACCACACTATTGGACATGACTAGTTTGCTAAAGATCAATATAACTATACTATGGAAGACGACTACTTTACAAGGGCTGTATCATCCTTGTATGGGAGATTACTCGCTCATAGAAGGACTGCATTACCATAGTGTGTGTATGTGGGGAGGGGGGGGGGGGCACATCCACTGTGAGTATGGAATAGCAGTGGACGCCAGGGGAGAGGTGACAGCCCTCCTTTGAGGGACACTGATGTGAGAGGTCAGTGTCGGGAGGCGCAGTCAACCTTCCAGCCATATGGGTGACGACGGGTCTAGCCTGTGTCGCCGCGGGACGGATCCTTGAGATGTGGGGCGATCGGCGATGGAGCGCTGCCTGACTACCATTACCGTGGCCTGGGACACCATGTTCTGAGGTGTGGCAGACATGGGGGCACTCCTTATGGGGTTGGGCTGAAAAATTGCCCTCTCGGCCGCAATCTGCATGTTCCCGCCGAATACTAGGGACTCGTGCAGCGCTGCAGCGACCTTCGTCCTGCTCCCTCTTTGAGGCGGCCTCACGCGGCACAGGACCATCGCCACCCGAGCATGAAGAAGGCCGCCCGGTGGTCCTGAAGACAGCCTGATGATTGGGGAAAGGAGGCAACATACACCGACGCCCATCGTCGGTCGACCAACAACCAAAACTGAACCAACGTTCAAGAGGATCAAGAGCTCAGAGAGAGAGAAATACGACGACCCCACATGCAACTCATCCACTACTGTCAGCGACAGCAGTTACCAACCCGAACCAAAATAGTGTGGTGTATGACTTGTTTACAAAGACCTCCATTACCATAGTGTGGTAGATGATCAATTTACAAAGACCTTCATTACCATAGTGTGGTAGATGATCAATTTACAAAGACCTTCATTACCATTGTGTGGTAGATGATCAGTTTACAAAGACCTTCATTACCATTGTGTGGTAGATGGTCAGTTTACAAAGACCTCCATTACCATTGTGTGGTAGATGGTCAGTTTACAAAGACCTCCATTACCATTGTGTGGTAGATGATCAGTTTACAAAGACCTTCATTACCATAGTGTGGTAGATGATCAGTTTACAAAGACCTTCATTACCATAGTGTGGTAGATGATCAATTTACAAAGACCTTCATTACCATAGTGTGGTAGATGATCAATTTACAAAGACCTTCATTACCATTGTGTGGTAGATGATCAGTTTACAAAGACCTTCATTACCATTGTGTGGTAGATGGTCAGTTTACAAAGACCTCCATTACCATTGTGTGGTAGATGGTCAGTTTACAAAGACCTCCATTACCATTGTGTGGTAGATGATCAGTTTACAAAGACCTTCATTACCATAGTGTGGTAGATGATCAGTTTACAAAGACCTTCATTACCATAGTGTGGTAGATGATCAATTTACAAAGACCTTCATTACCATAGTGTGGTAGATGATCAGTTTACAAAGACCTCCATTACCATTGTGTGGTAGATGGTCAGTTTACAAGGCTCTTCATTTTCATAGTATGGGAAGTGACTGTTCTTCAAATGTCCATGTCACCATAGCATGGGAGCTGACTATTTGTATATACAAGATCTACTTTACCATAGTATGGGGAACGACTGTTCTTCAAAGGTCCATGTCACCATAGCATGGGAACTGCCTATTTGTATATACAAGATCTACTTTACCATAGTATGGGGAACGACTGTTCTTCAAAGGTCCACATTACCATAGCATAGGAGCTGACTATTTTGTGTCTATAAGACCTACTTTACCATAGTATGGGGAATGACTGTTCTTCAAAAGTCCACATTACCATAGCTTGGGAGCTATTTTGTATATACAAGATCTACTTTACGAAAGTATGGGGAATTACTTTTCTTTTAAAACTAAAGTCAACATTGCCGCACACTCTCTCTCTCTCTCTCTCTCTCTCTCTCTCTCTCTCTCTCTCTCTCTCTCTCTCTCTCTCTCTCTGTGTGTGTGTGTGTGTGTGGTGTGTGTGTGTGTGTGTGTGTGTGTGTGTGTGTACATTACCACAGTGAGGCAGATGAGTTGTTTACGACGGTCTACGTAGTCACAGTATGCGAGATAACTGATATCAAACATAATCATAACAATATTTCAGAAGTTTATAACTCAAGTTGTAAAAGGTCTGCCTTAATTATAGCATGGGAGAAGATACGTTACGCTTCAAGAAGTCTAATTTGATCACAGATAGAAGATAATACGTTACGCTTCAAAAGGTCTAATTTAATCACAGATAGAAGATAATACGTTACGCTTCCAAATGTATAATTTAATCACAGATAGAAGCTAATACGTTACGCTTGAAAAGATCTAATTTAATCACAGATAGAAGATAATACGTTACGCTTCAAAAGGTCTAATTTAATCACAGATAGAAGATAATTCGTCACGCTTCAAAAGGTCTAATTAAATCACAGATAGGAGATAACACGTTACGCTTCAAAAGGTCTAATTTAATCACAGATAGGAGATAACGCGTAACGCTTCAAAAGGTCTAATTTAATCACAGATAGAAGATAATTCGTCACGCTTCAAAAGGTCTAATTTAATCACAGATAGAAGATAATTCGTCACGCTTCAAAGGGTCTAATTTAATCACACATAGGAGATAACACGTTACGCTTCCAAAGGTCTACTTTAATCACAGATAGAAGTTAATTCGTCACCCTTCAAAGGTCTAATTTAATCACAGATAGAAGATAACACGTTACGCTTCCAAAGGTCTAATTTAATCACAGATAGAAGATAATGCACTACGCTTTAAAAGGTCTACATTACCATGGTTTGGAAAGCGACACGTTACACTTCAGTGATTTTTTTTTACCATTGTGCAGAAGCTAATATATTACGCTTCAAAAAGCCTACCTTTCAATATTACAGAAGGTAATACGTTACTGCTTCAAAAGGTATTCCTTTCCATAGCCTAGAAGGTGAGACGTTACGCTTCAAAAATTCTACTTTTTCACAGTCTAGAATGTGATATTTTATGCTCCAAAAGGTCTATCTTTCCATAGTCTAGAAGGTGATTAGTTACGCTTCAAAAGTCTAACTTTCCATAGTCTTGAAGGTGATGCGTTTTGCTTCAGAAGGTCTACTTTTCCGTCGTCAAGAATGTCTTACGTAACTATTCAAAGATCTACCTTTCCATGTTCTAGAAGGTGATATGCTGCACTTCAAAAGGTCTACTTTTCCATAGTCTTGAAGGTGACTCGTTATGCTTCAAAAAGTCTACCATTCCATAGCTTAGAAGGTGATATATTACGCTTCAAAAAGTTTAAATTTTCTTTAGTCTAGAAGGCGATATGTCATGCTTCAACAGTCTAGAAGGTGAAAAGTCGCTCTCCAAAAGGTCTACCTTTCTATAGTTTAGAAGGTGACATGCTAAGCTTCAAACGGTCTTGTTTTCTATATGCTTCAAAAAGTCTGCCTCTCCATAGTCTTGAAGGTGATACGTTATGCTTCAAAAGGTCTACCTTTGCATTGTCTAGAAGGTTACACGTTACGCTTCAAAAGGTCTACCTTTCCATCATATTAAAGACGTTACGTGATGCTTTGAATGGTCTTGTCTTTCTATATTATGGGAGGCGGTACCTTATGCTTTAAAAGAACGTTTTGTTGTTTTTACCATAGTGTGGTAGATGATAATATTACTCTTCAAAAGTTTTTACTTCACTGTATCATCGAAGAGGATACGTTACGCTTCAAAAAGTCAGCATTACCATAGCTTTGAATGTGACTCGTAACTTTTCTAAGATTGTTCCCTGTCATCACATGGAAGACAGTACGCTATGGTCTGAAAGGTCTTTATTACCATCGCATGGACATTGATGAGTTACGCCTGAAATTTCCACCAAACATAGCATTGAAAGTGATCCGTAACTTTTCAAAAGTTCTGTACTGCCATTTTAAAGAAGATGGTTCTTTCTAGCTCGAAAGGTTTCCACTACTATAGTATGAAAAATTAGGCGTTGTACTTCAAATGTCTATATGACCGTGCTAATGAAACTGATACCAAACTTTCCAAAAATTCGCTCTAATTTTTTTTTTTTTTTTTTTTTTTTTGCTGTCCCAACCTCTGCGCCACCTCAGAGGCAGTGCACCCACGCCGCTCATTCCGACACCCCGTCCACAGCCACAGCCCGGTCGGCCCGCCGCAGCCCCGACACCGGCAATCCACAGGGAGCAGTCAATGTCAAGTCGTCAAGAGGCAACCCACCGGAGGAGACACTGCACTACTGCCGAGTCACTTCGGTGGTGTTCAGTGGCGTCTGTTCTGATCTAACATACGCAGGACACCACCTACTAAGCCCCTACTGACGACAATAA
>JAMYXO010006869.1:10000-12920 GCA_033310375.1 Conus canariensis | reverse complement strand
TCATATCAAAAAACGTTTAAAATAAAAAACTGGGGAAAAAACCAAAAAAATTTCTACGACACTTTTACCTGGTTTGCTTTTTTTGCATGTTATTTTTTCCCTCACTTTCCCCTTCATTTCTTTAATTTTAAAATTTTTAAAAACGGAAAATTTTCTTTTTACTTTGTTCAAAAAAGGGTCTAACCACCAAAAATTAACCCCAAACTGTTTTTTTGGGATTTCCCAAATTTTTTTTTTGGCACATTCTGCTTTTAACTTTTCTGCATCTTTAGATTTGGGGTTTGTCTAATTTAACCGACGTTGCCCCTTTTGGAGTTCAGCCCCGGTGGGGGCCCATTAAAATCCCCAACAGAAACCCAAAGGTTAAGTCGGGGTTATCGGTCCATCACCTCTGCATAGGTTTTTCAAAACAAAAAAATTTTCCCGTTTTCACGGGTTTCTTTCCAAAAAATTCATGAACGTTCAGGGCAAGTAAAAAAAATGCAGCAAGAATGTCTTACGGAAAATTTAAAAAACCCCACACTTCCCAAACCCTTCAGAAAAACACAGTCCCGTTGATTGTAGAGTTTACTCCAAAACAGGGGGCAAAAAACAGATTTGTGTACAAGCAACAAAAACCCCTTTCAGTTTTTTCTTTGCGTGGAGAGTAAAAAAAATGAAAACCCGGGAAAAACCCATTTTCTATATACTTTTTTTTACATAGCCACACTTGGGAAAAGGGAAAAAATTTTTTAAATTTTCACAAAAACCCCGGGAAAACAAATAATTTTTAGCTTTTTAAAATTAAACCTTAAAAAACTTTTTCCCCCCGCCCATTATCTGAAGCATTTGAAAAAAATTCAAAAGGGGAAAGGGTTTTGGGTGTTTGGTGGATAAAATTTGGGTTGGTGTGTGTGTTTTTGCTGTCGACGACGCCCGGGGGGTTTGGAAAGGGACGGAACGCTGGAAGTTCGTTTCCTCCTGCTGCCCACTTTTTCCGATGAAAAACCGGGTGCCCGTCCCCCCGCCTCTGTCGCCCCACCAGCCGCTGGTTGTGGGGGTCGTAGGCGAAGGACTTGCCTTCGATGCCAGGGTGTCGAAAGGGGAAGGAACGTTTTTTTTTTTTGGCTCCCTTCGTTCCTTCGGGAAAGGCGCAGCTGACGAGCTGGCCCCTAAACCCGGGGAGAAAAAAGTCCTCGGAAACAAAAACAGGGGAAACCGTTTTTTCCCTTCACCCACCCGACCCCCGGCCAGAATTCTTCCTTGTCTTTAAAGTGCTGAACGAGAGATGGGTGTCCCCCCTTTCCCTGATCTCAGACGGTGAGCACGTCAATTCGACGTCTTCTTAAAACCCCAACCTTCCTAAACACGTTTGACAGATTTTTCGCAATCTGCCCAGACTCCGATGTCCGGGGGGGTGGGGAATCCCGTGAAAGTGAGTTTTTTGCGTCTGTTTTTCCCCCCAAAAATCGTCGATTTTGGACTCAAGCTTGTCGATTTTTTCTTTCAGTTCTTTATTTTCTTTCGCCACGCTGTCAAAGTCACTCTGCAATCTGTCCATTTGTTCTTTCATCGAGGAATGAATACTGTCCATTTTCCTGTCCATTGTTGTCATCTTCTGGTCCAGAGAGCTGAGCATTCGGACAACGTCAGCGATGGTCGGTTGATCAGTAGAACTGTTTCCCCCTCACTGCGCCTGGCCCTGCGTTTGCCCAGTCAGCGTGGATTGTTTCTTGGTGGGGCCGGGGTTCGCTTCGACATCTCCGCACCGAAGTAAGAAGGAGAACAGGAACACGAGCACGATAGCCACCGGCGCACGGACTGACACTGAACGGACACGCATGGCTGCTTTCTCCCGAGCGCGTTTTCCCATAAAAGTCAGGAAAGTCCAGTAAAAAGAGCCACACACAGCTCGAAAACATACCGAATTAACCGGCATGTTGGCAGGAACTGATGTGTGTAACGTTCAACACAAATTGGTTGAAACTTTTGCCGTTAATTAACAAAAGCAACAACAAGAAGACGGAGCTCTGAAATAAGCGTCCACGACCGGCCGTAACAACAGCTCACCTCGTGTGTGTGTGTGTGTGTGTGTGTGTGTGTGTGTGTGTGTGTGTGTGTGTGTGTGTGCGCGCGCGCGCGTTTGAGAGAATGTGCGAGTACTCTTTAAGTGAAACATAATCCGACTTGAATGGCACGAAGACTAGACACACTCCAGGTGGGATGCACTGTCTTGAATTTTAAAATAGATATTACTTCATTTGCTGCCAGGGGGTTTCGCTTCCGTCGTTTGTTCGTAACGGTCTGTTTGTTTGTTTCCTTATTTGCTTCTTCCAATGTTCGCTTGTGTACAGGTTTGTTTGTTTGTTTCAGTTTTTGTTCGTGTTTGCTAAAAGGTATTTTGACCACGAGTTTGCTTCAAAGTAGTTTTTGCGTACTTTGCCTTGTTCATTACTGGTGAATTTCTTGCATTTGTTCGTTTGTTAGCATGCATTTTCGTGGGTTTTTTTTTTGTTTTTTGTTTTTTGTTTTTCGTTCTTTTTGTTCCTGACAATCTATCTATGTGTAGCTGATCATTTCCTGGAATGCACATTGTGTATTTGCTTGTTTTATTACAGAGATTTGGGTGTACACTTCTTTCAGTTTCCACGACGATCAATTTTCCTCCATTTACTGGTTTGTAACAATTTATTTTTGTGTCCTTTCCTTTTTTTTCTATTTGTCTTTTTTTTGTGTGCTACTGTCTTTAAGATTTATTTGCTTGTTGCAGTATATTTTATGTATTTGCTTGCTTCTTACGATGTGTATTTAAAGGCTGTTTGTTACAACTGATTTCTGTGTAGTCGTTAAGTTGTTATGATCTGTTTATGTGTATTTTGGTTTATGCCATGTATTTTTGAGTACTTGTTTGTTTCTTACCATAAATTGTAGTGTGCTTACT
>JAMYXO010006868.1:0-12920 GCA_033310375.1 Conus canariensis | reverse complement strand
TTGTCTCCCGGAAAAAATTTAACAATTAATTTTAAAAAAAACGTCTTTAATCTTCTGGGTTTCCTTATTCAATGGGCACCCGCTTATTCAAGTTTATTTAATTTTAAACTTTTTATTAAGCTTTTTAATTCTTAAAATCAACTAAAGTTTTTAAACAACATATCAAGTTTAAACAAGTTCTTATTCAAGTACTTATTCAAGTTTTTAAACAAGTCGTCTAAATCGTCAAAAGGGGTTTTAAGTCATATTCTTTCTCCCAAAGTTCTTAAAAAGTTCTTTTTTTTTTATCAAGCGCCTCAAGTCGATCAATTTCTTTTTTAAGCCTTAAAATTTTTTTAATTTAAAACATATTTTTGGCATATCAAATGGATCAAAAGGGAAATTTTTTTGTTGGTTCGGGCTCTTTTTTGGTTCGCTTCATTGGGCTAATTTTTTGGACTGCTTTGGTTTTTTTCTCTTGTTTTTAAAATTTTTAACCGAAAACCACCCCCCACAATGACCAAAAAAAGGCAACTGTTTTTAAACAATTTCCTACGACTTTGTTTTGTTGTATCTTAAATCAATTTGTGTATTTACACGGCTTTGAAACAAACTTTCTTGGGCTTTATTTTTCTTTTATGATTATTTCTTTAAACTTAATTTTTTTTTGTTTTTCCACCCCCCCAAATTTTTTTTCCTGCGAAACCGCCCGGGATAACTTTTTATTTCCCTTTTCCCCCCTTTAAAATGTTTTTTTCTGCTTTTTCTCTCGGGCATTTTTTAAGGGAAAAAAAAACTATATTTAAAAGAATTTAATCCCCTTTAATGGGGTTAAAAAGTTCCAAAAAGTAATATAGATCACATCCAAGCCAATCTTTTTAAAAATATCCGGTTAAATCAACAAAAATTTGTTCAAAACAATGGGGGCAAATCACTAACTAGTTTTGTAAACAAAAAAAACCTTTGCCCCAAAATTTTTTACCTTCTTACCCCATTCCTTCTACCTTTTGATCTTTCAATTCTTGGGCGCATTTGTTAATCGTTTTATGGAAATTTTTTTCCAAGGGCTTTTTGTTTTTTCCCCACTCTAAAGAAAACGCCTTTTCCCTTTTGGGGCCCTAAAACTTGGCATACTTATCATTTGTAAGTTAGGAAGTAAATCATCGCATTCATTTTTTTTAAAGTAAAAATTTTTTTTTTTTTAAAAATGACACCGAAAAAACATTACTAAACCCTTTTATACCCTTCTGTTAAAATTTGGGGCCTAATGTAATACCAAAGCTTTAAAAACTTTTTAAAAATAAAACCGCAAACTTTTCAAAAGATTTTTAAAACTCAAAAGTGTTGCTTTTTACACTTCTTTCTACAAAAATTTTTTATTAACAAAATAATTCCAAATATAATTGTAAAATTTTAAAAAAACTTTATAAAATTTTACTCTAAAAATGATGGGGCCTTGGGTTAAACGCTTTCTTTAGCGAATAATTACGCGTTTTGTAAACTACAAAATAACGTGGGAAAAAAGAAAAACAGAGCATGGAGCAACTAGCCGCGCAAAAGCCTAGAAAAGCAAAAAATTTGGGGCATTAATTTTTTTAAACCGGAACTTAAAAACGGGGACTGCGCTTAACTTTTAAAAAAGTTGACGGGGAAAAAAAAGAATATTTTTTGTAAAGGAAACCCCTTTTGAAAATTGCCCCCCCCAAAATTAGCGATTTTTATCAACCACGAAAAAAAAAGGAAAGTTTTTTTTAAAATTTTTTTTGGGCATGCCCGCTGTGTATTTTTTTGCAAAAAGTTGGCTGAATAAAAATGACAAAATCTTTTATTCCCCAAAAGGATATTGGAAGGAAAAACAGCAATTAAAAAGTTTTAGCCAAACGCGGGAGTCGGAACAAACAGAAAAAAGAAAGGGTTTATCTAAAAAAGCGTTTTTGGAAATTTATTTACCAGCGCCAAAACGAAAAAAAGACCACACTGTCAACCAATACCGAACAACCCCATAAAAGGATCTTATTTTTACCCCATGATAGATTAGACGAAAAAGATTTAAGTACGCACTTACAGTCATTGCATAGCTTCAAGATACAAAGATGCTGAACCATTAACACAAAAGAGTGCTTTGCTGTGCTGTCGCTTTACAACTGATATATCACAGCCCGTAAATTATCCTCGCATGATTCAAGTCGATGATGGAAAGAATTAAAGGTCAAGTAAATCAATATTGTTAAAACATAGAGTTCCTTTAAAAGAGGCATTCCAGGGTTCACAGATCCAGGGTTTGGTTGAAAACTTTAACAAACAGTTATCTGAAAGGTTTTTTTTCCTCCCAGTATCCCAGAGAGCTGATTGACAATTCTCGCAAACAGAAGGGGTTAAAAGACTGCCCTCAGTTCTACGTGCAATGATAATGAAGAATTAAAGGTCTAAAACCAGTACAAGCAATCAAAAACCCAAAAAATAAATGTTGTTAAAGGGGAGAGTCTTCCAAGCAAATATTACCATTTGGTTGAAAGTAAGGTCCTTTTTTTCCGGGGAAAAAAGCAACCCGAAGGGACACGCATCAGGGCAACGATCAGTTTGGAGTGTTGACTCATTATGAAATAAAAAGAATGTAAAGATGAATCCGCCCGTGTATTATTACGAGAAACTGACACAACAAAGAAGGACCAGCCCCTCAAGAACTTTTGTGAAAGAAGAACTGCAAATAATCCAGCCAGACACAGTTCCGCTTAATTAATTTACGTAATATATTTGAGTTTAAAATGGAAGTCCAAAAGAAGAAATATACATGAAACTAAAATGATGAAAAAAAAAGAGACCTTAAATTAATACAAGAATCATATGATCTGGTTCAGCTATAAGGAAACAATTAAGTGGATTCATCGGTACATGGGCAACGCATCCTGATCGCCTACTCCCGAATCCCAAATTTTGATTATCAAAATAAGGATAAAGAATATATCTTGAAAAATAAAAAAAATTCGTGCACATCAAGCAAACATGAGAAAAATTTTGTCTGAATTGGATATGAATATGATTGAGCTTCTAGATAAATTTGAGGAAAAATATAAACCCGCGATGAAGAAGGTATGTAATTATGCATGTTTTCCAATGCCCGATTGTCATATGAAAACTCTGGATTAACAAACACACGTTTTGTGTTTGTTCTATCTATGAACTTCTTTGTTACAACAGTTGTGTAGATCTCATGTAGATTAGATCGTCGTTTACGTTGGTCATGATAGAAAAGTCTTATTGTCAAACAATGCTTTTTTTATAGTTGTCATGGGATATGCTTGATTGCACAACACTAACGAGATATTCCCTTTGCTTTTTAACAACTTTTTTTTGGCTTGAAAGCTGTACATTTTCGACCTTAAACCATAAACTCCTTGATCACACCTCCAGAATAATTCATCCTCATCTTACCTAAAACCTTCTGTATAAAGTTGAATGCAAAGGCGAATCTTTAAGGGATAATCAAGATGTGTCGTACACACCGCATGCCCTTTAGCTACTTCTAATTCCATGTCTTTATAGATATCTTCAGTAGGGATATCTATAACAAAGGAATCTGTATCTGTGTACAGACTCTGGACTCTGGATACAAGGGCTTAAGTAGTCATAAAGAAATTCTACATAAAAGCTTCGACAGCTCTAAAACAGTAAACCCAAAAAAAACGGGCTTATCCAATTTGACTTTCTTTTTTTTCATCATTATGCAAAAAAGCTGATCATTGAAATCTCTAGAGTCCTGATAATTAGTTAGAAGTTAGCTTAATTGCATCGTATCTCTCTGGTGACCAATCAACTCTTTACGCTTGTGCGGATTCTCCATAGTCTTTCCAAAACTGTTGTTCATCAACTTGAAAAAGTCTTTTTCTGAAGCATCTGTGGATTTAGTTCTGAGATCAGTGTTCTTCATTATGTATGGTTTCATGAACTGTTCTGGGATCAAAAGCAATTATACGATGAACAGCTGTCAACTTCAAACCATGTCTTAAATAAAATTGTAGAAGCCTGTAATGGCAGACATAATTTTTTTGCCTCGAAGATTAGGCACAAGTTTAGGAGGTTCTGTTTTTGCCATCTTAGACTTCTGCTGCTAATGGATAGTCATTATGCAGGTCAGGGAGTTTCTGAGGAAAATTCTAAGTCAACTTCTAGAATGTAATCCACCACTGTTGATCTGGCGTCAAACTGCCCAACCACTTTAATGCTTTTTGAATATTATCCGTATCTGTGTACATTTTAAAGTTGCGTAAATGGAAGTGATTGCGCCATTGCCCACCCATACAGATTGTTTGCATCTAAATACATGAGAAGTTAGACCTTTTACTTGGATCATAGTCGTCCAAGTATTTGTTGTTTGCTTTACAGTAATGGTGCGACGCCATACTGATTCCCCACGCAATCCGTTTTCAATCATCTGAAGCATTGGCAGGATTAGACAATAAATCAATTTGTACTCCAGTAAATTTAAGAAGCGTCCCAGCTCATCCCGGGCGCAGAAATGTAAAGCGCGGTGATCCAGGCTGTATGTTTCATGCAGGTCTTCCTAAAAATTTCAAAGACGTCCGCCAACAAACAGGTATCCGCCATTAAATAGGAATCATGATAGTCTCCCATCGTTTACACTCTAACTTCTGCCACGCATCTTGAGCATGCTGGTAATCAGAATCACTGATGTCCTTTTCCTCTGAGACTAGAAAAGAAACGCGCCTTTAGGCGGAAGTTATCTTCGTCAAACCTTTGCAACTGTTCATGTACTCCTAAGGGTAAACGCCCTTTCTAACAAGAGTTGGTCAAAATATTCTTCTGTTATTGGGCAGGACTTTAAGGACATAGCCATGTGACTCTAATTGACCCATCAGTGTTTCATAGAGTCGTAGAAAGACATGTTATTTAAAGTGAAACACTTTGTACTTTTCTGAGACTGTGCAATGCATGACACCCGAAGTCGCTGGTTACTGCTTGCATTATAAAGGTGTAGAGTCGTAACCTCGCAGTTGTGAAAGAATATAGGCAGCTTCCATGTCTTTGGTTCAAACATTAGTTGAAGATTGCATTTTATGTGCTGCTCCTCTAAACTTCCACTAATGTGATCATGGTCTCTTACTGTTGGATTCTCTGCGTGGCAACCAAGGCCGCCCCACAAATCCAACAGTGAGTGGCTGAGTCATACGGGTTGTTAGGTCTATCAGGCGTCATATGATTTCAGAAAAGTTTAGATTATTAGAACAGGCATTACGCACTTGCTGCAATGCGTTTTAAGAAGTAATTTTGCAGCATTGGTCCTCTGTATAATTCAGGCTTTGAATGGGCGCCATCCGACCTAACCAATAGATGAAGTCAAATGAGCAAATCTGATGATTACTCATTAAGACTGTTTTAGGAAGTTTCTGTGGGTTGGTCTTCATAAGAACAATGAGTGATTCGAAGTCTGCGTAAACAACATATGGATAGTTTGCAACCGTTTTCCAGTTCTTAAAACTAACTTTACTGCCTTCTCCGGGCGTAATTAGATCTGTATCACAGTAACTGGGCTAATACAATGTTTTATATGTTCGCTTGCGCTTTAACAGATGGAATTCTTTTGTGAAACATTTTCTACAGAATTCTTGTTTGCTTTTGTTGTTTTGTAGTATGCACTAGTAATCTACTCATTGTTTCGTATCAATGTGTAATGTGGTAGCCCTGTTGGTGAAAACATCAAGTAACGTCAACATGATTTTTGTCTGGTTCGCCAATCGTTGGACTGTTCTTGGACACTTTAATCGGCTGTAGATTGTTTCCATCATCCCATATGTATATATTAACAGTTATTGGTTTGTTTTGTTCTTCAAACTGATCAATCTGATTTACAACTAACAGGGAAAGGATATTCCTCTAAAGTTAGATCATTGATGTAAGGTTCATAGTTAGACACTCTCTTCTGCGTTTTTGCGGATACATGCAGCCTAGCAAGAACGCCCAATAAAACATTTGTTGTCTGAATTCTTTTTTGTTTTAGAACTGCTCGTTTTGCAACTAATGAGTGGAGGTAGTTGAATGTAACCTTGCCAACAATCGCTCATACTTAGCCTGTTTTAATCTGAATCTAGGACTTACCCTCTGACCAGCCAGAGCCTCTCATTTTGGCTTCTTCAGCGGCAACATCAAACTGTGTAGGCAGCTGGTCTGCCAACCAGGTGGTTAAGTCATTAGAGGAAAGAATAGTCTGCTGTTTAGTTGAGACCCAGACTTCTAGAATTTTCTTCATTTATTGTTATATAGTCGATTAAAACAACTAACCTTACTTTAACTGGAGGGTTTTTATTGTTAGTTTACTTGGAACTTGAGAAATAGCGTGTACAACGCTTTCCCGCACGTATTTTGGATTAATAACTTCTAAATCAAAACTCATTTAGTGCTCTTGACAAACGCTCTTTTCCTCGAGCATAGCTTCAACAATTCATCTGAACCTTCATATATCTTATCCATGTTGAGCTCTTCTAACTCAAAATATTTATTAAAATAAAAAAAAAAAAAAGTTATCCAGAATCAATAATCAACGGTCTTTTTGTGCTTGGACTCATAAACTAAAGTATAAACGCCCTTTGGGGTTGTAAAAGTGAGCTGTTTAGAACAGAGTTTAATGTTTTCGTTTACTTTTTTTTAAACATTCCTTTTTTATCTGGTCGGTGGTCTGGGTTTTTGAGAAAAAGTTGCCCTTGCCTTTCTTGAAGATCAAACTTTTGTCATTTGTAGTCCTCAAAATCAGCCTGTAGGCACTAAATTCTTCATCCGTGATGTTCGAGTCGCAAGTGCTTTATATATTGTCAGTTTGAAGGAACTAAGTTTAGCTGTTATTAGTTGAACTATAGCTTGTGCTTTTGGAGTTTAGCTTTTATTTTTTTGCTGACACACTATACAGCCAATGAACACAGGCCCAAAGAGTTAAAGACAAACCACCTAGAGGTAAAGCTGCCGGTGACCACGCCTGTTGCTAAGAGTACCTACACATGTTCCTGCTGATAGAGCACTAGTGATCGATGCTCCAGTAAAAAACATAAGTAAAAAGCATTTAAAGACAGCAGAATACCTTCGTTTGGTTTTACTGTATTTTGAAAGGTTTCCCTGCTCTAGTTGGGTTTTGCATTTGTGTTATGTTTGTTAAAACTGAAATTTTTATGTCTACAGCAACAGAGTTCTCTTCTTTGGGGCACTTTTGGGTAAACGTGAACAGACATGCTTTTTTAAAAATAAAAATAATTAGTATTGGATATCTTTTAATCTGTTATCTTGAATATTCACAGCTGGCATCATATATTAAAAACAAATGTACATTAAGTGGTTTATCACTCTCTTTTCTTTATCAATTGAATGTTTATTACGTCTGTTAACTGTTTTTCTCCCACTCCCATGCAACTGATTATCTTCTGTTGACCTTAGGTCAATCATAAACCGTATTTCGTTGTAAATATTCATCAAGTCTAACACTGTGAAGGTGTAGATCTTTAAGACACAAGGTCTACTGTTGGATTTCTACACCTCCCGCCTCCAAACAATTTTCTTATTTCATCAAAAATGAAGATTAAGGTTTAAGCCCGCTACCGTAGATTGGTTAGACTACCCAATTGAACATTGTACTTTCGTTATTTTAGGATTGATAAACTTTTCACTTTGTCTTTGAATGGTTCTTCATCTTCACACAGCAATAAAATACCTTTAAGGGATCTTGCTGTGCCTAAAAACTAAAGTTCCATATTGTGTCTTGCCCTGCTTTTAGGATATTTAGTATGAATGAAATCACTCTTTCGTAAAAATATTGCTAATTTGACTGATATTGTTGCTCAATCAGCCTTGCTAAGTTAGGGTTGCTAACAATGTCAAACTCTAACGAGATGTCGAAAATGCTGTACTTTGCCGTTAGAGTCTGTAGATTTAATGACACGTTTGTATTCATTAAAAGTTAGTTCATATGACAATCGTCTTTTAATGCTCCTTGAAAGTATGGCGCATGCGCTTTAACAACTCAAAAATCAAAAGGTATAGAAAAGCGTTTTCCCATAAGCAAAACTTACAGCTTCATACTTGTTGCCAGGCTTTAGCATCTTCGGCTTCTATTCTGTGTTTTAGTGCTTCGTTATTTTACGATCCTTGAAACGCAAGATCGGCCCTTTCATTATCGGTTAGCCATAGATCACAATAGATTAAGAAATATGTCTGCATTGTGTAAAGAAAATATTTCTTGCCCCTCAAGTTTATATAGAAATTTTCTTAACGATTGCCCGTCCCAGATTCTGAACTAAATGTCCTGTTTGGTCTGTTGCTGAATCAAGTTCTATTTTGGAAAGTAAGCCGTGCAGATCCGGCACAAAACACTTCATCTGCTCCTAGGTCTGGAAATTTTTTTAAAAGTAAGAATTGATCTGAATCAATAGTAGAGGATTATTTGGAAAATAATATTCTGTTTTATTTTTCCATCTCCACCAAAGGGCTCTTTCAGTTCTTCTATGCGGGTCAAGAATCGGCCATATGCTGTGACATTTTTTTATAAAACAAAATAAAAAGTTAATTATTTAAAAACATGGCAGGCAATGAAGATTATGATGTTTTTGAATCCTGGAGACGACATGAGTGAAATGACTCCTTTGACACATCCATTACTATCAATTGCGCATGAATTAACAGAAAGTAAGGTCAAATCATTTTACAAAGTTTAGGCCAAGAACCTCCTGATTTATAGACCTAATGATTTTGAAACAAAAGATGGCCATTGATTTTTAAAAACGACAAGGACAACTTGTACAGCTTACATCTAAACCAGACCCAACAAAGTTTTTAGCAAAGACTACAATTAGACAAAAGACTCAGTTGCGCGATCAAAATCGCCTTGGCATTACTAAACCAAAATTAGATAGGGAAGCAGTGCTAAACTTCAAAACACATACAAAAACTCCCACAGAAAACCAAATACAAAACATACCCCTTAAAGATTTAAGCCCAACAGCAGACGAAATAATACAAGCAAAACCAGTTTTTTCAGAAGAAACAGAAATTAAAAACTATGCACGATCCGCCGCTACTATAGAGAAATAACGGCCCTTGAATCATGCTTGAGAAGCATCAGAGGCGAATTAACAAAACAATTTAGCAAAACTGGGTGAACTAGATGAGCCATATAAAAGAGAAAAAGAAAAACTAGTTGAGGCTGATGACCACAACTATAGGCCTGGTGATTAAAGAAAGAGAATAACACAAAGACTAAAAATCTTGAACAAGAGAGATCAGCAAGACTAGAAGTGTTGTCTACTAACCGAGAACATTACGAACTCAGTGGCAGAATAAGAGAAACTATCCAAGAATTTTATATTAAGACACAACGTTAGCAGAACGAATAAGAACACTGTTTAGAGAGCAAGGTGTCACATAGCGAGCGTATAAAGCCTTAGGATTGCAATAAGTACACTGGTGTGGCTATTACAGGCGGCGGTGGTGGGGAGCAGTGCCACCAGACCACCCATCTCCTCCACCAGAAAAAAATCATGGGTAAAAAAACAACTTGATCATCTGCAAGTATTATTAAAAAAATTAGCCAGTAAGGCAATAGACTCTTTGCCTGGTATAATGAGGTGGGATCGTTAGCTGGCTTTTGTCTAGCTGCAAGTAAAGTAGTTGGCTTTATTGGCTGAGCACTTATGGGCATTAGTTGTCTTAATAGATGGGTTACTTATAGTAAGATAAAGACCAAGTTAATCCTATGGCAGTTAAATCCAATAACAAAGTGCTGTCTTTTCATATTCATGGGGGTCGCTTTATTCACCATGGGAATTGGTTGGGGGTGGGGTTTGAGGGGATATTGGATGGGTTTTGGGGCCTTGGGGATTGGTGGGGATCTTTTTTTATTGCTATTGCTGGCTTAGAATTTATGTCGTTTTTCCGACTTCTCTTCTTACCAGCCAACAGGATTTCATTATTATAGTTTAATATTGTTCCTATCTGGAGTCTGAGGTCAGAAGGCAGCATGTATAAACCAGTGCCAACAGCAAAGTCTACTTTCGATCTTGCGTATTGCAAAACATTATTGGTACCTTTTAATACTTGAAGGCAAATCAATTGCAGAATTAATAAATCCTCTAAATTTGCTAAATATTGTTTTTGGGCGTCAAAGCCAGTAGAAGGATCACTTATGTTTGATCTCGTTTGTGCTTGCGAACCTAGACAAACACCAAACCATAAGTACGAATAGAGTCTTTATTCGTTTCTATTCCCGCTTTTGTTATGCCTTAGAATATCCAACTAAAGTTGTCCCATGCTGTTTATGCTCTTGCTCAATGGACCCTAGGTGAACAGTTGTGCCTGAAGAGAAAGATGTGTAAGGAGGAATCCAATCATAGTTATACTTTCTGTGCACGCCCCAAAATAAAGGGTGCCTAAACCATGATTAAGATCCAACTTTTGTCTAAAGTCTGTCTTTGGGCAATATCAAATTCGTTACAGATCCTTTCAAAAGCCTTGTAATCTATTCTGTTGCTAGAATGGATTAAAGTTTTGTCATTTGGTAATGGCGCTTGCAGTTCAGATAAAATACGTCTGAAGTGTAATAAAAATGAAATCTATACACTGACCTCACCAAAGGATCGGGAAATGATTTAAATGAACAGAAATACGACACTCCACACCCAGTTGATGCACAAAACACAGCAAAGTTATAACTGGTTCTGATAAAATGCATCGGATGACTGAACCACACTTTGGGGTTTGTAGTCGTTTTTTGAATAGGAGGGTAGATAACGATCCAAAGGAGTACTAACCTTTACTTGAAAGGCGTCAGCTGAGTCACAGAAATGTCGAGGTATCAGATTTTATATCTTTAGGACTGTAGTGCGGCCAACAGAATATTTTGCATTAGTATTATTGATGCACTCATTTTAAATTTGTTTTAAAAATGTTTGTAACAATAACAACTCAAGACAGTCCTTTTGTTTTAGAATATGCTATTGATAATAACTGCGGAACCCAAAGGGTCGCACTCCATGAAATTTATTTACAAAGTCGTATGGTTTAATATAACTGAATCCAGGAGAATAATAAGATTAAAAAAATTTTGATAATAGAGGAAACATTAGTTAGCCGAATAACCATACCTGATGGTTATTACGGTTTTGTGCTCGCTAAAAGAAGCAATGAGTAACTTCGACATTACTCTCAAACTTAAACAATGCAAATTTGAAAATAATGTTGACATTCAAACCTGAAGAAGAGTAGACCATTTACCTTTTGATGTAGAGCAAGCTAAAATGTTAGGCTTTGCAACTGACAACATGGTTTAGAGTTACATCAGACAAAACATACTTATGAGGAGAAAACCCGCTCGATCTTGCATTACATTCATTACTCTATGTTCCATTTGGACGAGCTGAGCACCTGATGAAAAATTATATGAATGGAAAGCCTCAACTGTTTAAAGAGCTCTTCCATCAGGGAAACTGCATATTGCGATTATGAAATTATAAAAATTCCTAATTTACAGTTTAAAAGATTAGCGTTGGGGGGGAGGGTCAGAATCATTTAATATAAAGATCACAGATAAAACAGGAAAGTCGTGAAATGTGATAACCTGCACATGTTTAGAAATAAAATAATACGTTGTTTAAAAAATGTCACGTGGACCAGACGATTCGGGGGTCCCATTAGCGCCTGAGAGGTGTGTAACTTTAGAATTACAAGACCTTGCAGACGTTGAGGACTTTGAACAAACCGTGAGATAGGCACTTTTTATGGTTTTGAGTACACTAAAGAAGGGGTTTTTATAACGCAAAGAGGTTTGACGACAACAAAAGGTTTCCTAAACTAGAACAACTACGCAAGTAGAAGCAAATAAAGCGGGTCAGTATGAATATAAAAAGTTCGAAAAACTGACAACAAATGGCACTTAGAACCATATTAGAATGGGACATAAAATTTGAATTCTTAAGCCCTATACATTTTTGACGTCAAAAAAGTTTCAGAAAAGCATTGAACTCTGGCCCTTTACATGTAAGTCTTATGCCCGAGGACAAAAGTCGGAAAGAGAAACGAAATAAAGCCGTTTGGGGACAAACAGTTTCATCCTCCACAGAAAGAAATCGGTTTTAAAGAAAGCTTCTAACAAAATTACAGTTTATTTCCACGCACAAAATTAGGAGACACGTTTCACAATGATATTTAAAATTTCCTGTCTTAAAAGATGAGGCGAGAAATGGAGACTGGGCGTCAGTGACAATTTATGAAGGAATTTCTATTAGCTGGCAAAATTAGACGTTGACAAACTAAAGTTAATGTCGTCGTTCTTTACAATGGCGAGGATATTAAGGTCATACAACCAGCAACAAAATTGATATTAGTCCTAAAAGAACCGATCATTACAGAACTGAACTGGATTAATCTTACACATTTGGGCCTTATAGGGTTTTACTTATACTGAACAAGTTTTGACAGAAAAAAGTATATAAAAAACAATAACTGGATTAGATTAAATTCTGTTTTAAAACTATGGAGCAGACAACTTTGGAGTCAATGCCGATGTTAAACTTTATGACAAAAACCCCTCATAGTTCATTTATTTGGACGAGGTTGTGGAAAAACATATTTGTCCTCGACTATTACAAAAGTTAAGTTTAATTTTGATAATGTAATTTTTTTCCAAATGAAAGAAGAACCATTTGTTTAATTTAAAATGCGTGAAAATGATGTTAATGAAAACGATCAAAAAAACGAAGGAAACAAAAACTAAGTCTAAAAAATTTTTTCCTAAATTAGTTTTAAAAAAACCCAGTAACCTACACTTTATTATTTTTGTAAAGTTTTTACTATAGAGAACTAAAAAAGCACTTGGGGGGAAAAACCGGCGAGCAACACGAAAAACCCGGGTTTAGCCGGTTGGAGCTGGGCGGAGGGAGACCAGAATGCCT
>JAMYXO010006867.1:0-12921 GCA_033310375.1 Conus canariensis | reverse complement strand
CAAAAATAGAAAATTAAAAAAATTTTTTTGAATAATGTTTGATTGTAATTTTACAAAGGAGAATGAAGTCAACTGAAGCTTAGTCTAAAGTAATAAACCCCAAAAAAAGAATCTGAAAGCTCCCCCCCCCTCCAGGTCTTTTTCTTTCCTTTTACCCAAAGACCCCCATTTTCACAGTCTAGGACTATAGAAAATTTGATGAATTCCCTCCCCTTTACAAGCAGCACAGGCAGAAAAGGTGCGCACACACATACACACACTCAGATGTGGTTTACAAAGGTTGTGTTTTGCCCCCCCATTTTCCCTTTCATAAAAGAATGGCAAACAATTTAAATAATAAAAGAAGCTAAAAATAACGACAAAACAACTAAAAAAAACATGAAACCCCAGAAAAAGCCCTTCAAGGGTAATGGCGGGGAAAGGCGAAAAATTTTTGGTTTCCCCCCAATTTTTCAAAACCCAAATTCTTTTAAAAAAGGGCCCGGGTTTTTTATGAAGCCCCGTGGGGGTCGAGAGATCCTTTTCTGTGACATCTTTGTTGGAAAGTTTCCCCAGGCATTTAAAAGTAATTTGGGTAGGATAACCAAAAACTAAAAAAAAAGAAAACAACTAGAGTTGCAGAGTATACAATGAATATATTAAATTTCAATTAGGGGGGGGCCTTTTTGCACAGGTTTTTCCCTAAATAAATGGGGAAAGGTTAGGATAGGGGTCTCATGGAGGATTTTACCCCACACCTGATCTATGCCTTCACCCAAAACATGGGCACAGCACAGAAACCCTGTGCCCCAACAAGAACACAGCTGCTACACAAAAAAGGCAGAGGAGACATCTTTGCATTAATAATCTTGACGGCTCTTATCCACAAAATTTAAAAATAATTTTATAGCCCAATCTGCCAGATAACAGGGACAAACGAATTAAAAGACAACACACGACGCATTTCAACCTTTTAGGTCTTCTTCAGGCATGATAAACAACTTCAGGGTATGAAAATGGAGAACAAGCAATCACTTATCTTCTTGAATTCGGCACAAGATGGGTGTTGAACGAATCCCATATTATCGCAAAAGTTCAAAGTGATTTTTTCAGTCTGCAGTTGGACAAGGAAGGTTCCCCAGCTCCATGTACAGGCTGTACACAGAAGTGATGTGGACATCCCAAGACAGAGTCAAAGCCCTGGATGGTGAATGGGATCTAGCATTTTCTAGCAAAAGAGTCTTGCAGTCCCATGAAAGCACTGCCCCAGTTCAGTTTTGAAACAGGTCAGGGCTCTGTAGAAGTGTGGTTTGTGGTTCTTATCATTGCCCCAGGCTTAGGAGTTACAACTCAAACAATATTTAGTTCTTGATGGCAAAAGTCTTGAGGTTAAAAATGACTCAACAAAATTGAGGCTCTTTTATGACTAGAACAATGGAGGTTAAAAACAAGATGCAAACATTAAACGTACTCCCAATTTATCCTGAATACGCATGAGATATTCCTTAAAAAGGAAAAACCGTTTTGGACTGGTGTAACCGTTAGTAATGGCTATTCTGGTAAACATCGGCCATCGTCTGTGACCTTAATGAACATACTTACAAATTTTCGAAAGTCGGCCAAGAACTTTCTGAGATTTTCCATCAAAAAGAAAACCATTATTGGCCTTAGTAATGGCTTATATCGGTAAACTTAAAACCATCGGGCATTATCCCTAAACCCAATAATGAACAAAACCTCCCAAATTTTTAGAAAATATTTGGCCAAGTACTTCTGAGATATTCCATAAAGAGAAAAAACGTAAAAGACCGTTACAGCTTAGTAACGGTATAACGGTAAACCAAAAACACTGGGCATCATCCGTAACCCATAATGAACATACATGCTAATTTTCACAAAGATCGGCCAAGTACTATTCTGAGATATTCCATAAAGAAGAAGAATGTTACAGGCCGTTACAGCTGTTAGTAATGGTATAACGGTAAACTAAAACATCAGGCACATCCCTAACCCATAGTGAACATACCTGCTAATTTCACAAAGATCAGCCAAGTACTTTCTGAGATATTCCATAAAGAAAAAAATGTTACAGGCTGTTACAGCCGTTAGTAACGGCTGTAACGGTAAACTAAAACATCGGGCATCATCCGTGACCCATAATGAACATACCTGCTAATTTTCACAAAGATCGGTCAAATACTTTCTGAGATATTCATGAAGAAAAAACAACTGTTACATGCCATTACAGCCGTTAGTAACGGCTATAACGGGGTAAACTAAAACATCGGGCATCATCCTTGACCCATAATGAACATACCTGCTAATTTTCACAAAGATCAGCCAAGTACTTTCTGAGATATTCCAAAGAAGAAGAAAAAGCATTACAGGCCGTTACATCCATTAGTAACGGCTGTAACGGTAAACTAAAACATCGGGCATCATCCTTGACCCATAATGAACATACCTACAAATTTTCAGAAAGATCGGCCCTGTAGTTTTGTCTGGAGCGAGTGGAACACATTTTGACCACGGACACACAGACACACGGACACACAGACAGAGAGACAGCATTTCTTCGTTCCCATTCTGAAGTACTCCCTGTTCTTTAAGAACTGGGAGTACAAAAAAGGACACACAGTGTTTTGGTTGTTGAGAAAGTAAAAGAGTTTTCTACTGTCCACTTTCAAATCTTATCAATTTAAATCTGGAGTCAGCATTGAACGCCTGCAGCAGTGCTTCAAGCTGTGTAGACAGCAAAATCATCCTCAAACAGCCAAGAATCAGAAGTCTGCTGTTCTAAATTAACACCATTGTTGATTTTAATGCTGAAAACAGCAGGAAGCAAACCATTAAATTTATTTCACCAGGCACGCTATAATACAGAAAAGTTTTGTGCAACACATGCTCCTGTGTGGCATTGTAAGACAGTGAAAATGACTGATGGCGTTCAATGATATCTTATAAATAACAAATGGCTTATGAAATTTATACCTAGTCTTCCTCAACGTTTTTTTGTTAATGAACTGATACCATGTTTTTTCCCCTCACTCATACTGTATTGCTCATAATCTAACAGAATGAACAATGCAGCATAAATAGGAAGTCTGCAACAGTACTCATAATCATGAAAGCACAAATGTCACATGCACATATAAAATGTGGTGAAATACATACTTGGAATTCCATTGGCCAATATCTGTTTATCTGTCTGCCACTTTGTCCATCTGTCTGTTCATGGGCCTGTCTGTTCCTCTCTTGTTTGCTTTGTCTTTCTGTCAGCAGACAGACCGACTTGGACTTCACCACCCAAGTCAGATGTCTCTAATGTACACCAGTACCTTTCACAGACAGCAGACGACCGACTTGGACTTCACCACCAAGTCAGATGTCTCTAATGTACACCAGTACCTTTCACAGACAGCAGACAGACTGACTTGCTTGGACTTCACCATCCAAGTCAGATGTCTCTAATGTACACCAGTACCTTTCACAGACAGCAGACAGACCGACTTGGACTTCACCACCAAGTCAGATGTCTCTAATGTACACCAGTACCTTTCACAGACAGCAGACAGACGACTTGGACTTCACCACCAAGTCAGATGTCTCTAATGTACACCAGTACCTTTCACAGACAGCAGACAGACCGACTTGGACTTCACCATCCAAGTCAGATGTTCTCTAATGTACACCAGTACCTTTCACAGCACAGACAGTAACACAGACCTGATGCTTTGGACTTCACCATCCAAGTCAGATTTCTCTAATGTACACAGTACCTTTCACAGATACACCACAGACTAGACCTTGATTCACAAGCAGATGTCCTGATAGTACAGGATCATATACCTTGCCAGAGATTTGCATCAATCAGTAACTTTCAAAGATACCTACAGATAACCGGATAAGCTGATGCCTGATGGTGTGGACATAACGCCAGTCAGATTTAATCATGTATGCCAGGTGTTAAAGACACCACGTGTACAGCAGCTGATTAATGGTATGGTGCCAGCAATGACTGACAAATGTGACCCTCCATTTTGATATGACCTTGTGAAATACTGTAGGAAACCATGTGCAGAGTCACAATGCCCAACACTATGGCAAAGGCAAACAACTGTGAAAGAACCATTTTCTTCATACTTACTGTCCAGACAAATGCCTTTTCTCTGCAATGTGAAACATCAGGAAACCCCCCCCCCCCTCCCCCCCTCCCCTACAGAAAGAGTCATATGGGGAGGAGGCTACTCAACCTACAGGAATATATGAGCGCTCTCCCTTGGGCCAATTCTCTGTACTCCAAAACAAATCAGTTTTCTCCTTTTCCTTGAACACAGATCAGCAGAGACGCCCTCCTGAGTTGGCCTCTTTCGACCAGTCTAAGCCTTCCCAGTCCGAATTTTTGAGAGAACTTACTCGTCTTCTATTCAGTCTCCTTCACTGCAAGGCTCTTTGGCGCAACTCAACAAGACCGGCGTTTCTTCTTTCCCAGTCGTCAGAATTTGTTATTCCTGTCGACGAATGGTTTCCTTGCTAGATCAGTATGGAACCAGTGTCTTCTGCACTGGCAGCTTTCCATTGGCCCATTGCAGCTCGTGAGAATGTTGGCCGTCTTCAACATGGTGCTGGGTGTTTCCTCTTCAGAGCCATGGCCAGCCAGTTTTGGCAAGAGTGGCAAGGGACGCTTCTTGCTCCGCAGCTTCAGACATGGTCCCAGGTGTGGCAGAGAAAGGCCAGTGTCTTCCCCCAGCATGCTCTTCTACCCCTATCCCTGGGCAAGCAGTTTTGGGAGAGTGGCTGTCTTCTTTTCCTCCATGTCAGCCTCAGAGGAAGAGGAGGCACCGGCCTGGAGCATGACCTGACCGGCGTCGCTCCATGGGAAGTTTACTGGTGCAAGTGGGCGATCCTCAGGTAAAGTGAGCAAGGAGGACAGACTGTACTCAGACCAATTTTGAATGGAGTCAAACGAGTGAGAGGATTTAATCATTCTGATAACGATAGTGATGGCTGTTTTGATGATGAAGACATTTCTTCTTCCGAGTTCACTCTTGCATGTTCTGCAGATGGCAATGCTTGGTCAGTGATCGCTAGTACACTTTCTGAGTCCAGTTTTGAATCTCCTGCCCCCGCCTCTCAGATGACAAGGTTTTCGTTTCTTGCCGTTTTAAAAGCTGGGGCAGTATTGAGACTTCATGTATATTGCTCTTCGCAACTTCCTGTTCTGCTCTTTATGGTGTGCCGTCGATTTAAGCTTTTGTCCAGAAAAACATTCCCATTACCAAGAAACTCTATCATCTTTTCAGACAGAACATTCTGATTTGGATTCCCTTACCTGCTTTTTCCACCTCCATTTTGTGTGGACATGTTTCCAATGTTTGTTTTTACCCGTCTGTTCTGCGAGCTTGATCCAGTATGGTGATTCGGAGGAATTTCACAGTCGTCTTTACATGGTTTGACTCAGACATTTATCTTTTCTCACTGAATCGGATGGTCTTTCATTTACGGTGAACATTTATATTCTACAAGACAAACTACTTTCTTGATTTAGATTCTGTGGATGGCTAATGCTGTAATGGCCTCTTGTTTGGGAATTCCCACAGTAACTACTGGTCGTAACCTTGTTGATTTCCACATGTTTTCTTCTCCTACTGAATATTCTCTTTTGGCATCCTGTTTTTTTATGATCATGATTTCATTTGTATGAATGTTAATGTTTGATGATTTCAGAAAATGAGGAAAGAGCATGGAGAGTTACCCTTTTTTGAGTCTTCTGTCTAGTTCCCTTTCACCGTTTGGGTTTTCCCCTTCCGCAATCTCCTGAAGTTTTGGGGGAAAAGAAGAAAAGAAGAAGAAAGAGAGGAGGAAAAAAAGACAAAATAGAGAGGAAAACAAAACAGAAGGAAAGGACCTCAAGGATTTCCTTTCAGGTCCCCTACTGACGGTCATCACAGCTGGACCAGTTCCTGACACAGAAACCCTTCCATGTCTGCGTCCCCTCAGTTACGGCCTCTTTTTCCTGGAAAGTGACTTAGGAAGAGCACACTTCATTGTTCATCAGTTTTGTCATCTTCCTTTCCTTTATGCCAAGGAATTGGAGTAAGTCCAGTATTGGGTCTCTTCAGGATGACATAGTGTTTTAAGGAATTACCTTGTCATCCATGCTCAGTCTTCAGGCATACAGTGGTATTTCTATGATACAATTTTTTTGCTAGAGAGATATAGTATATATTCTGTTTATCCTATAGTAGTCATTTACACTGGTCCAAGTGAGGAGAAGTCACTCTCTTCTTTCATTTTTCATCATCTGATCAACCTCAGATTAAAAAAAAAAAAAAAAACAGGAAGGAGAAGGCGGACAAGGTCTCTTCTCATAGTTCTTTCTGGTGGAGAGGAACTTCATGGAGGATGTCAAGTTGATATGGCTGCCGGACACAGGGCAGAGAAGACACTCTCTTGGGCTCAACGTCTTCTGGTTCTCAGGACTCTTTCCATGAGGTTCATTCATCTCGGGATGCACCTCCAGACTGACCTAAACCTTGTTTTCCAGTGCCGAGAGTGGGAAAGATCCTTGCCTTCACCCAGTCTCTTTCCAAGTCTGCATTTTCAACTCCCAGTGGCATCCAGACTATGACTGATCTGGCCTCCGCTGCCTTAGATCTTATTCCTTTGGGCCATCTTCATCTCTGCCCCTTGGAGAGGACACTGAGTGAGGTCTGGAAACAAAGTTCAGCAGATTAGGACATCTCTATTCCTCTTGGCCTGTTGTTCTTCAGGGCCCTACAGACATGGCTAAGTCTGGAGTGGATGACCTGGGCAGTCCGCTGCAGGTTCCCCTTCACACACATGGTCTGTACAGATGCGAGGCAGGCTGGGTGGGAGCCCACCTTTTCCCGGACTTCCTCGAGTGCAGTGGGCTTTGGGAAACTCAGATTTCAGACCACATAAATCTTTATCAAAACACCAAAAAAGCATTCCAGGGAAAGAGAAATGCCTGTTGATTCTCATTTCCACTCTGAGTGGTCAAAGAGCTGGATAAGCCTGCCAATTTCCTGGTGATGGTTCCAAATTCTCTCCCCTCTTGGAAATACCTTCTGATTCAGCCACAGACGTGGAGACAGCATGCTGTTCCTAGGTCTCTTTCTCTCCACACCAGTCTTATTTCTAGTGATGTCTCTCTGAGCAGAGATGTTTCCACCGGGCTCCGGGCTCTATCCACCAATCTTGCCCTCTGGCGGAATATTGCGGTTACTGATGACATATGTCGTTCAGCAGACTGGAAGACGATGACCCCTTGGCAGGTTCTGTCTCAGAGATATGACCAAAGACATTGAGGCTCTAACTGTTTAGGTAGAGTTGTGGTGTGCTAGGCCACCTTCCCCAAGTAATGTCTCATCTTTGGCTGCATAAGTTGTGAGTTTTACAATATCAAAATTAATAAATTTGTATATAATAATTAAATAAAAGTCAAAGAACTTTGATTTAAAGCAAGTGTCTTTTTCTTTTGCCTAAGGTCAGATAGCCTCCGTTTTGGAACCTGCCAAAGTTCACCGAGACAATTGTAACTATTGGCCTTGGAAGCTGTGGAGTAGAATAGATGTTTCACAGTTACTGTTAAAAGCCACGATTCAAGTGTATTGACTCACTCAGAGCTTACTGCAGCAGGACCCCATCACTCGGCAGGAAGGCCATCAAGAGTGGAACTTGTGTGTGCAGCCTTAGTAGTGTCTGGTTAGTCTTTAATTCATGTTGCCAACAGTTGGGCTTAAGAATAAATGACAAAGGGCAATTCCAGGAGGTTTTAAGAGATAATAGCAGCCATGGGTTATTGCTTTTATGCTACCTTTTTAACCCTTTGTGTTGCACATCCATCAGGGAATGCCTCTGTGCTTTTGGACATGAATTTATCTCACCGATCGGAGAATTGCCTTTGTTTCTTCTATGCCTGTACAAATTGGAAGGTCACTGTGCCTTTTGTTACTGTGCTTTTGGCCTATTGTATTCACATCCTTGAATATGGTTTTGTGATTATTTTGTTGTTTGGGACATGACTTTTGTCAAAAGGCCCTGTATTCTGTTTTTTTTTCTCACCCGACCACAGAGTAATTTTATGATAAATTTTATTTTGTGGACACATCCTTAAAGGAATGGCTCTGTAGTCCTTATCTTATTACACTTGATTTGTACATTTATGTTTGGACATTGCTTGGCTGTGGCTAATGGGGACTGTGGCAAAATTTTCCTCCTGAATTATTCTGTGCCCAAATATGCCCAGATATTACAAGCCCACTTGCTTCACTGTTGGCGACAAGTTGAATTGGCCCTGGTTACCACACTGTCTTGAAGCCATTGTGAAGGCACAGCTATCAACTAATTTTGTGGGGTGTTGTGTGTCTCAGTGTGAACAATTACTGCCCCACTAGACACTGGTTGGGAACCTGTCTGGGCCAAACTGATTTCAGGGTCTTCTTGTCCTGATCCGGACTCTTTGTTTGCTTTGACTGTTCATAGCATAAGGGACAGCGGTGACAATCTTTACACCTCCAGGAATCTTCATTTAAAACCATTTTGGTTCTGGTGCTGAACTCTGGAATGAGTTACATGCAGCCTTGTGCTTGAGTCTGAACTTCTGGCTCCCAGGTGAGATCCCACCATCCTTTCCGATATTCTGGTATTTGTTTGGACAGGTAAGTATGAAGAAAAGGATTTTTCCTTCTGAAAGTGCTTTTATGATATACTTACCTGTCCAAACAGCTAAAACTCCCTCCCTCCTGCCTGTGGTTGGGAAAAAGGGAGAAAACTGAGCTGTTTGGGAGTGAAAAAGAGTTCATTTCGCTCAAGGGAGAGCACTCATATTTCTGTAGGTTGAGTAGCACGAGCTCCCCACTCTCCACATGATTCTTTCTCTTTGGGTAGAATTTCCTGATGTTCCACACAGTAGGAAAAAAGGCAGTTTGTTCCGACAGGTAAGTATATCATAAGCTACATTTAGTAGGGAAAATCCTGTTCTAGCATTGTTATGTGTAGTTAAATTCACTTTGTTTATACTGCAGCTGACTGTGAGGTGCCATGTCAGGGCTGTTATGTTTGGCTGATCAATGTTCTGCTGCTTAAACATTAACCCGTTGTCTGCCAGAGAATATTACAAACAAAGGCTTTCCCAGTGCCAGGGAAATCTAATGATTTGGGGGGTAATAATTAACAAAAAATTCTAGCTCAGAAACTATAAAAGATATAAAAATGATATAAACATATTTTTTTAAGGAAATTGAATGAAGATTTTGAATCTGGGCTTCTTTTGTTTTAATTTTGATTATAAAAAAATATTTAGGCATTTAGATTTGGATAGATTTTTTTGCATGATCAAAAACATATGTATTTACCACTACAGCTTCACATCCAAAAAAGAACACAAAGCAAAAAAGTTGAAAATAAAGTTTGTATTGTCACACTACACCTGTAAATGAAAGTAAAACAGTTTCATGGGTGCTAGGACTACCCTGTTGCCAAATCTGAAACTGGAGGGATACCCTGTGCCCAAACCTGAAACTAAAAATCCTGAGAGCCGTAAACCTGAAATCCCATATAAGAAAATGTTGAAACAAAACAGCTGTGCCTAGTCAGTAACACTGCAATGCTAACACAGGTCAGGCATAAACAGCCGCCTTGGAGGTGTGGGGGATGAGAGGACAATGTTGTTGAAGTGGGCCCATTGGCCTATGGTAGGTATGCAGGGATAGGGGATAGTGCCCTAATAGGTGTGTGTGTGTTGGGGGGGGGGGGGGGGGGATGGAGCAATCCCCCTCCTCCCACAAAAGTTTTTCTTGTTTACAAACGTTTTTGATGCTCTCTCTTTGTAGAAGCTTTAAAAATTCAACATTAAAGTCCTGTCACAATAATATTGTCTACCTTTGTCAATCAGTTCCTTACTCACACGCACACACACACACACACACACACACACACACAAAGAGACAGATCTAATCAGGTAGGAACGAAATGGTATTTCACATGAAAAATTCAGACAGCTGCATGCAGTGGCACAACTATGAATAGCATTTCTTTTATATCAGATTTACATGTAAGTGTTTCCCTTCAGGTGTAATACATGAATAAAACAACTTTGAATTATGACTTGGCAAACCGTAACTTTAGGAGCCCATTTCTGTTAATGGACATTGCTGCCAAAAACAGTACAAACAAAAACCACTTGTATTTAACAGACAAGATTTGTACATGTTATGTATATTAGCTGTTTCTTATAATTCGTATGAATGTATTTAAGAAAAGAAAGTGAAAAGGAAATAATTTCCGACTGTTTCCTTCATTAAAAAAAAAAAAGAAGAACAGCACAATTTCTTTAGATGAACTTAAGCCCAAATACAACTTGCCTGGCTAAAGTCAAAGTGAAGAGGACATACTGATACACTAACAGTATAAATTACATATGCAGAATACGCTATTCCATTGTATGATGAATTTTTTCATCAATGTTTAAGTGCAACAGCATTATAATACTGACTAGAAAATATCCAAAACTATACAAAGAACCTGAGATTATTTCTCTTGGCAGTGGTATACATTTAAATAAGGAAACATTTTAACTAGTTAGTTAAATATTTTTCATAGGGTCCAGTGGATTTTAAAAGCATTTGAACTGATACATATATAAAACTGCAAAAGAAAAACAGATGAATTCAGTTATTTCATAAAGTGATTTATGGGAAATTCAACTTGCTAACCATTACATGGGATGTGAGTGATGTTTCATTAAAAGATAATGAAGAAAGCATAAAAAATCAAATTGATTTTTTAATTCCAAAAAATTAAGAATGTAAAACACAACCAAAAGGTCAGAAGTCCATTACATTCACAATTTTGTCATTGTTCGCATTTGTGGCCTCATCTATATTTAAAGAAAAATGTCTGCCTGAAAGTTTAGCAGTTAGTTCTTCCTTACATGCATGTGCAGTAGTGTATGTAGTACTGCCACGTGACAGCGTGAGAGCACCAAGAGCCTTCCCATCTTTCGCCAACTGCTTTCCCAGTTCAATGAGATCTGATCCAATTGAAACCGGCAAACAATGTTCAGCTATGAACACACACACAACAGTTTTCAACTCGGCAGTTCAATCACCAATTCCATCTCAGGTCACAGTAGTTTTAGCGGCCCCACTAAGCTTAGCAGTCTGTTGCAACGTGCCTAGAAAGCGCTTGTGCTCAGTATCATTTGCATGAGCCAAGAAGGCTTTTTTTCAACTAGAACCGTAAGTTACCGTCCGGTTGCAGGGAACATGTAGACATTTCTGTGGATGCAATAAAAAAGAAACTTCAATCTCTAAACCCAAATAAGACATGTGGTCCGGATGCCATCCCATCGAGAATACTAAAAGAGCTAAATGAGGAGATGGCCTTCCCACTTTATATACTCTTTTCTAAATCCGTTGAAGAAATGATAGTACCTTCAGATTGGAAAACAGCTACAGTCATTCCAGTATTCAAAAAAGGTACAAGAACAGATCCAGGAAATTATAGACCAGTGAGTTTAACATGCATTATATGCAAAATTTTAGAATCATTTATTAGAGAGGCTATTATTAAACATATGACAGAAAATAAATTATATGCTGAGTGTCAACATGGATTTCGTGCAAAAAGATCTTGTGTGACTCAACTTTTAGAAGTGATGGAGGGCTTCACGAAGGAGATAGATAAAGGAGAGAATACAGATGTATTGTATTTAGACTTTAGAAAAGCATTTGATTCAGTACCACATGAAAGACTTTTAAAGAAATTAGAGTCTTATGGACTAGCAGGAAATGTACTTGGTTGGGTTAGAGACTTTTTATCAAAAAGAACTCAGAAGGTAAGGATTGGTAGTTCCTTCTCTCAAAATGCTGATGTTATTAGTGGGATACCACAAGGCAGTATTTTGGGACCAATATTATTCATGGTGTTTATAAATGATCTCCCTGTAGAATTAAAGAGTACATGTAAAATCTTTGCAGACGACACAAAACTTTATAACTCTCCGAAATTGCGTAAGGAATTACAGAAGGATACTGAAACATAAGTACAGTGGTCTGATACTTGGAATCTGTATTCTAATGCAGAAAAATGTAAAGTACTTCATATTGGAAAAACAAACCCACAAAAGGATTACATAATGAAAATTGGAGACAAGGAAATAAAAGTATCAGAATGTGAGGAAGAGAAAGACCTAGGTGTGACTTTTGACAAAAATCTGCTATTTGACAATCATATTGTGAATAGTATTAATAAGGCTAACAGAACGATTGGAATAATAAAAAGAACCTTTACACTTACAGAAAAGGACACTTTTTTACAATTATATAAGACACTGGTTAGACCTGTTCTTGAATATGGAAATACTGTATGGAATCCAATGCTAAAGAGACAATCAGAAGCTCTAGAACAGGTACAAAGAAGATCAAGATGATTCATAATATAAAAGATTACTCATATCAGGAAAGATTAAAATATCTACAACTTCCAACACTTAAGGCAAGAAGAATAAGAGGAGACTTGATTCAAGCATATAAGATATTTAGTGGAATTGATGATGTTGATAAAGCATGCTTTTTTTATACTCTGCAGAAAAATATTACAAGGAACAGTGAAGATAAGATATTTCAACAATATTCCAGAACTAATTTGAGAAAATTTACTTTTGCTAACAGAGTAACCAATTTTTGGAACGAACTAACAGTTAACATCAAACGTGCACCTAGTATTAATGTTTTTAAGAACCTCATAGATAAACATGAATTATTAACTAAAATAAAATATGAATCTGATGGGTAATAGGACTGAGCTAGCCTAGGACTGGACCAACGGTCACAAAAAAAAAAAAGATATATACATACAGAAGGGGCGTAAAAAGCCTAAAAAGGCTAAGTTGTTTTTGATACAAAGAGCAAACTA
>JAMYXO010006866.1:0-12921 GCA_033310375.1 Conus canariensis | reverse complement strand
ATTTTTGGGTTTTTGACCCCAGGGCTGAGTTACCAGTGTGGTTTACCAGTTTGGGGTTTTTCCCCCTTGTGGTGGTTTCCCACTTGGTGGGGGTTTTGGTTTGAGATTGCTGTGACGGTGGGGGGGGGTTCAAATCCCGATTTGGCTTGTCACGCATTTTTTGTGTGCATTTGCTTCTTTCGATGGGCGGTGGTTGTACCTTTTCAGCTAGCTTGATCAGGTCAGCTAGTGTGGCAGCACCTTGTTCCCCCATGAAAGTTCACGGGTTTCAGTGGACATTGTGTCACGCAGTGCTCACAGAGGATGAGCTCAGTCAGACCATCAAAGTCTGTGCTTGGTTGGACAAGGTCAACCATTTCTGGAGATAAGTTGTTAACCTTCGGGGGAACTGGCCATAGGTTTCTCCCTGCTACGCCGCAAGTTTTGAAATTTCCTTCGGTATGCTTCAGCTGTCAGTTCATAAACGGGCTTGTTGAGAGCATCATAATCAGTTATTTTGTTTGGAGGTAACTTGGCATAAACAATCAAAAGCAACACCTCTGAGACCTTGTGCTAGTTTGATGTTACGTTTTTTCTGGGTCTAGGCCAATTTCATTTGCCAGTTTTTTCAAACCGTCCTAAGTATGCATCAATCCCTTTCTGTGTTCTCATTAAATGGGTCCAAAGAAAAGGACCATTGCTGGAATTTTGGATGGGAGGCTGGTGAATTTGGCTGGCCGTATCGGAAAGAGCTATCATTCTCAGGAGATTTCTCCATCTTTCTGAGCGCAAGTTCATGTTCTCGGGCTTTATCGCGCTCGGCCTGTTCAAACTCTCTTAATTTCTCATGCTCTGCCTGTTCGGCCTCTCTTTTTCTTCCCCTACTCATTTTTGTTCTAGTTTCCCTTAATCTGTTTCGCTCTTCAGCTTCATGCTGTCTAATCTTTTCACGTTTCTTGGGCCCAGCCTTTCCCGGATTCTTTTCAAATTGTGTAGTCACAAATGGACTAATATTGACAGAGAGGCCTAGGGATTCTCCCCACTCCTTGATTTCCCATCTAAGTTTCACTGATTCAGCCATGATAATGAACTGTGATACAATTCTAAACAAATCAAAGATCACTTCTTAGGGAATCAAATATCCACTAAGTACAACAAAAGCAAATAATCACACAAAAGTAAATATCAAAATGAATTGATTTTTAACATCAACCACACCACTCTTTTTATTTGCTACGTAGATTTAAGCATTCACACACAAACATAAAAGTTTCCTCCTGGACTCAACTCAATCAGCCTTTTTTGCTCTTAATTCTGCTCTTTGTCCAAATTTTTGGATAGCCAAAGGAAATAAATTTTTGAGTGAATTGTATTTAACAATTCGAATTGTATTTCACAATCCTGGACGAGCCCCCACTTCGGATGTGATGAGTCGAAATAAGTGTTTGTGTGGGTCCTCTAGGGGAAGGATGGGGATAATCTAGCATTTCACCTACACACCTTCTCTTTCTAGTGGTGGAGGAGCAACTTTCCAGTACTAGTCATCGAAGAATTTTTATTTGATTCTGGGACTGGGTAAATAATACGGAACAGTGGCTCTGACATAGTTTTCCTTAGGCCTGTTACTATTTAAGTATTGTAGCTCCAAGAGACGAATTGAAGAGAGAAGTTCAAACATTCAACATTTGATTGAACAACAAAGAACTGCCACAAGTTAAGTGCACTTTCACACATTCAAAATTTTTTGTTTTCACTTAGGCAAGTATTAACGGGAGGGTTTAATTCTCATTGGACTACCACAATGAGGGGACCCTTCCTACTCTCTAAATTTTATCACTTGCACTCAGTGCCACAAACTTAAATTTTCATATGGAGGGGGGGGGGGGGGGGGGGGGGAAAAAAATTTTTTTTTTTTTTTTTAAAAAAAAATTTTTTTTTTTTAATTTTAAAATAAAATTTTTTTAAAAAAAAACCCCCCCTTTTTTAATTTTTTTTTGGGGGGGGAAAAAACCCCCCAAAGGGGGTTTTTTTGGCCTCCCCCCCCCCCCACCCCCCCCCCCCCCCCCCCCCCCCCCCCCCCCCCCCCCCCCCCCCCCCAAAAAAAAAAACCCCCCCCCCCCCCCCCCCCCCCCCCCAACCCCCCCCCCCCCCCCCCCCCCCCCCCCCCCCCCCCCAAAAAAAATTTTTTTTCCCCCCCCCCCCCCCCCCCCCCCCCCCCCCCCCCCCCCCCCCCCCCCCCCCCAAAAAAACCCCCCCCCAAAAAACCCCCCGGCCCCCCCCCCCCCCCCCCCCCCCCCCCCCCCCCCCCCCCCCCCAAAACCCCCCCCCCCCCCCCCCCCCCCCCCCAACCCCCCCCCCCCCCCCCCCCCCCCCCCCCCCCCCCCCCCCCCCCCCCCCCCCCCCCCATTTTTTCCCCCCCCCCCCCCCCCCCCCCCCCCCCCCCCCCAAAAACCCCCCCCCCCCCCCCCCCCCCCCCCCCCAAAAAAGGGGGGGGGGCCCCCCCCCCCCCCCCCCCCAAAAAATTTTTCCCCCCCCCCCCCCCCCCCCCCCCCCCCACCCCCCCCCCCCCCCCCCCCCCCCCCCCCCCCCCCCCCCCCCCCCCCCCCCCCCCCCCCCCCCCCCCCCCCCGGGGGCCCCCCCCCCAAAGGCCCCCCCCCCCCCCCCCCCCCCAAAACCCCCCCCCCCCCTTTTTCCCCCCCCCCCCCCCCCCCCCCCCCCCCCCCCCCCCCCCCCCCCCCCCCCCCCCCCCCCCCCCCCCCCCCCCCCCCCCCCCCCCCCCCACCCCCCCCCCCCCCCCCCCCCCCCCCCCCCCCCCCCCCCCCCCCCCCCAAAAACCCCCCCCCCCCCCCCCCCCCCCCCCCCCCCCCCCCCCCCCCCCCCCCCCCCCCCCCCCCCCCCCCCCCCCCAACCCCCCCCCCCCCCCCCCCCCCCCCCCCCCCAAAAAACCCCCCCCCCCCCCCCCCCCCCCCAAAAAACCCCCCCCCCCCCCCCCCCCCAACCCCCCCCCCCAAACCCCCCCCCCCTTCCCCCCCCCCCCCCCCCCCCCCCCCCCCCCCCCCCCCCCCCTTTTTCCCCCCCCCCCCCCCCCCCCCCCCAAACCCCCCCCCCCCCCCCTTTAAAAAACCCCCCCCCCCCCCCCCCCCCCAAAACCCCTTTTAAAAAGGGGGGGGGGGGGGGGGGGGGGCCCAAAAAAAAGAGGTTTTCCGCCCTTTTTGGGGTTTGGGGCCCCCCCGGGGGGTTTAAAAATAAAAAAAAACCCCCCCCCCCCTTTTAAAAACCCCTTCAAAAAACCCCCCAAAATAAAAAATTTTGGGGGGTTAGGGGGGGTTTTTTTAAAACCCCCTTTGTTTTCCCCCAAAAAAACCCCTTTTTTTCTTTTAAAAATTTTTTTGGAAAAATTTGGTTTAAAAAAAAAAAAAAGGGGGGAAAAAAAAAAATGGGGGGGGTTTTTTTTTAAGGGGAAAGAAAAAAAAAGGGGGGCCCAAAAAAAAATTTTTTTTTAAAAAAAAAAAAAACCCCACCCCCCTTAAAAAAAAAATTCAAAAAAAAGGCCCCCCCCCTTTTTTTTTTTTTTTTTTTTCCCCAAAAATTTTTTTTTCCCCGGGTTTTAAAAAAAATTTTTTTTTTTTTTTTAAAAAAAAAATTTTTTTTGGGGGGGAAAATTCCCCCCTTTTTTTTTTTTCTAAAAAAAAAATTTTAAATTTCCCCCCAAAAAAATTAAAAAAAAGGGGGTTTAAAATTAAAAAAAGGGGCCCCAAAATTTTGGGAAAAAGGAAAGGGGGTTCCCCCTTTTTTTTCCCCCTTTTGGTTTTTTTTTTTCCCCCCCGGTTTTTTCAAATTTGGGGGGGGTTTGGGGGGGGGGGGGGGGGGGGTTTTGGGGGGAAAGGGGGGGGGGGGGGCCCCCCCCCCCCCCCCCCCCCCCCGGGGGGCCCTTTCCGGGGAAGGGGGGGGGGGGGGGCCGGGGGGAAAAAAAGGAACTTTTTTAAAAATTTTTTTTTTCCCCCCGGGGGAAAAAGGGGGGGGGGGGGGGGGGGGGGGGGATTTTGGGGGAAAAAAAGGGGAAAAATTTTTTTTGGGGGTTTTAAAAAGGGAAGGGGGGGGGGCCCGGGGGGGCCCCAAAAAAAAAAAAAAGGGGGGGTTTTGGGGGGGGGGGTTTTTGGGAAAAAATTGGGGGGGGGGAAATTTTTTTTTTAAAAAAAGGGGGAAGGGGTTTAGGGGGGTTTTTTTTTTTTCCCCCCTTTTTTTTTTTTTGGGGGGTTGGGGGGGGGGGGGGGGGGGGGTTTTTAAATTTTTAAATTTTTTTTTTTTTGGGGTTTTTTTTGGGGGGAGGGGGTTTTTGAATTTTTAAAAAAATTTTTTTTTTTTTTTTTTAAAAGGGGGGTTTTAGTTTTAAAATTTTTTTATTTTTGGTTTGGGGGGGGGAAAAAAAAGGAAAAAAAGGGTTGGTTTTTTTTTTAAAAGCCGGGGGTTGGGAACCCGTTTAACAAAAATTTTAAATTGTTTTAAAAAAAGGCCCCCCCCCCTTTTTTTAAAAATTTTTTTTGGGGGGAAAGGGGGAAAAAATTTTCCCCCCTTTTTTAATAAAAAAAAGGGGGGTTTTTCCCCTTTGGGTTTTAATTTTTTTGGGGTTTTTTCCAAAAAAACCCCCTTTTTTTTTTTTTTTTTTTGGGGGGTTTTTTTTTGGTTTTTTGGGTTTTTTTAAAGGGGGAAAAATTTGGGGAAAAAGCCCAAAAATTTTTAAATTTTTTTTTAAAAGGGTTTTTTGGGGGGGGGGGGGTTTTTAATTTAAAAAAACCCTTTTTTGGGGTTTTTTTTTAAAAAAAAAATTTTTTTTTTGGGGTTTTTTTTTTTAAAAATTTTTTTTCCCTTATTTTCCCCAGGGAAAAAACCCCCCCTTTTTTTGGGGGGGTTTTTTTCCCTTTCCCTTTTTTTAAAATTTCCCTTTTTTAAAAAAAAAATTTTTTGGGGGAACCCAAAAATTTTTTTCCCTTTTTTTCCCTTTCCCGGGGAATTGGGTTTTTTTAAAAAATTTACTAAACCCCTGGGGGTTTTTTTTTTTTTTTGGGGGGGGGGGCCCCCCCATTTTTTAAAACCCCCGGGGGAAATTTAACGGTTTCCCCCCCCTTTTAAACCCCAATTTTTAAATTTTTTTAACCCCCCGGGGGAAAATTTTTTTTTTCCCCCCCCCTTTTAAAAAAGGGGGGAAAAAAAAAAATTTTTTTTTCCCCCCCCCCTTTTTTTAAAAAAAAAAAAAGGGGTTTTTAAAAGGGGGGCCCCCCCAAAAAAAGGGAAGGGGTTTTAAAAAAGGGGAAAAGAAAAAAAAAAGGGGGGTTTTTTAAAAAAAAAAAGGGGGAAAAAAGGGGGCCCCCCCTTTTTTTTAAAAAAAAGGGCCCCCCCAAAAATTAAAAATTTTTGGCCCCGGGAAAAAAAAAACCAAAAATCCCGGCCCCCCAAAAAACCAAAAAAAAGGGGGGGAAAAAACCCAAAAAAAAAAAAAAAAATTTTTTTAAAAAAAAAAAATTTTTAAATTTTTTAAAAAGGGGGGGTTTTTTAAAAAAAAAGGGGGGTTTTTTTAAAAAAGGGGGGAAAAAAAAAGGGGGAAAAAAAAAAAAAAAAAAAAGGGGGGCCCCCCCTTTTTTTTAAAAGGGCCCCCCCCCTTTTTCCCCCTTTTTTAAAAAAGGGGCCCCCTTGGAAGAACCCCAAAAGGGAAAAAACCCCCCGGGAAAAAAAAACCCCTTTGTTGTTAAGGAAAAAAAATTTTTTTCCCCCCCCCCGGGGGGGAAAAAAAAAAAAAGGGGGGCCCCCAAGTATGCCTTTCCCGGCCAATTTTTTTTGGGGGAAATTTGGAAAAAAAAAAAAAAAAATTTTAAAAACCCCAACCCCCCCCTAATGCCCCCCCTCTTCACCCAAACCCCCTTGATTTTTAAAAAAAAAACCCCTTTAAAAAAAAAATTTTAAAAGGGGGGGGGTTTTTTTTAAACCCTAAAAGACTTGCCCCTTTCCCAAAAAATTTTGTACAAAAACTGTTTTTCCGGGGGGGCAGGTACATGAATTGTTTTTCCCGGCTGCTTTTCCGGGAAATTCCCTTTTCCCCGACATCAGGGCACGTTTTGCCATGTTTTGGGGGGAAATCCTGTCCTGTGGGGGCCCCGTCCAGAAGGAAGTCTGGATGCGAAATTGTGTCCCCCCCTGCTTGTGAGATCTTTTCCCCCAAAGCCAAAAATGTCCCTTTAGCCCCCACGTTCCTGCCAAAAGGTCGAAATCACCTGAATAACTTGATCCCCCCATCCAACCGCCATCTACAGGCTTGGGCTGTGACCCGCTTTGGGGGGTCGGTTTATTAACCACGATCCCATTCACCAATTTCCCTTTGGGGGCCCCCCGGGCTGGCCCCCTATCAGGACCTGATTTCCCCCCCAGCGGGAAAAAGGGAAATGGCGACTGGCTGCCAACCTCAAGTTTACTTTTGGCGGGGTTTTCAGGTCCATCAAATGACGTGCCCCAGCCGGCCCAAAGGGGGGGTCATCCAGAATGCCGTCCTTCCCGCCCAAAAACGTTTTTATTGATGGTCCCCCAGCGGAGGAGGCATAAAAGCCCGTTCAGATTTATGGGTTTTATAATACTACTGGTGCTTAAAAGATTCTCGTTCTCTCCATCGTGAATTCCCACCAAAAAACTGATCCAGTTCCCCAAAAGACTGCCCCACACCTTCTTTTCCCCGTTTCCATTAAACCCCTCTCTAATCCCCAAAACCCCAAAAAGACAGACCCGCGCTTTTGCAAATCATTTCCCTTCCCAAAACCCCTTCCCCCTGTTTAGTCGATTAAAAATTAACAGAAAATCCACAAAATTTATTACCCGTCCAAACCTTTCCCACGGGGTGATGGGGAATAAAATTTTCAGGAATTCCACCCCCACATTTTTAACCCCCCCCACGCCTTTTTCCCTAACGATATGAATTAAAAATTTGGGCCCTAATTCACCCCCACCAAAGTATTTCGGACAGGAAAGGAATTTACCATTGGGGGTTTCCCTTTCCCCCGCTTTCCCCAAAAAGGGGCAGTATCCCTCTAACCCTTTCCCCTTCAACCCTTTAAACACCTCAGTTGGGGTTTCCCAATTTTATTAAAGAATTTTCCAAATTTTGCTCTTTTTAAGGGTTTAAGGGTGGCTCTCAGCTTTCTTTCCCCAAAAAACAACTTTATTTTCCCCCCTTAAAAACAAAGAAAACATTACCATGGGAGTATTGCGGAGGAGAGGAAGAGAGGATGAGAGGGAAAAGAGAGGGGGTTTCGATGGAAGGGTTGGGGTTTGGGGGTTTGGGAAAGGGGGAATAAATATGTTTTTTGGGTTTTTGTTTCCACATGATTTATATTCACTCCTGTGTCTAAGAATTTGAAATGCCTGTGCCAATGTGTAAGCTTAGAAATGTATTCAACCCATACTTTCTTACACGTACGGCCCCGTTTATTTTGTGCGTGCGTTTTGTGTGGGGTTTTGTGTTGGGGGGGTGTGTGTGGTGTGTGGTGTGTGTGTGTGTAAATTTAACATCACCGGGGGGGGCATTTATTTTTGATTCTTTTGGGGTTAAAACCCCCGAGGTTTTTAAAAAATGGCTGTTTTGTCTTTTGGGATTTATATTTTTTCCTTTTTTTACTGGTGGGATTTCTTTCAGCGCTTTGTTTATTGCTGCTCTGAAATTTGTATTGTTGTTTGGGGTTTTAGTATTCACTGATCTTTTGTATTTTTTCTCCCTTGTTTGACTTTTTACGAAGGGTTTGAAAAGTGGTTGTGAATTGAAAAGGAGCAAAAAAGACTGATTTAAATTTCGTTTGTGTTTATTTGGGGGAATACTTCACTTTTTTTTTTTGCATTGATATTTTGCCCCTTTGTTATGTGGGAAATTTTTTTCAGGGGCTTTGTTTTTTTGCTGGGTTTGTATTTGGTAAATTTTTGTTTTTTCGTTATTGTTTTCATGATCTTTTTTATTTTTTTCCCCTTTTTATAGTGGATCGTGTTTTCCCCCTTTTTTCCCCCCCCCTGTATAATGTCAGAACGGGGGTGCCCTTTTGGGTAAACCCAGGGGTTGGGTCTTAGAGGGGGGGCAAACTAAATAAATTAATCATGTTATAAATAAGATTACTGAAATATACCATATTTCAAAATTTGGGCAAACAGGTTTTTTACTATTTGGTTTTTAGAATCCATTTATTTTCCTTTTCTTTTTTATATAATAGTGACCTTTTCAAATTCCCGGCTTTTAAATTTAAATTTGTTTTTTAAAAACCCCCATTCAAAAAAAAAAAAAAACTGGCAAATAGTGTAGTTCCATCAGTCAATTTTAAAAATTGGAAAAAATTGTTTTCCTTGAACAGCATCCCCGTAAAAAACTTTGGTCGAAATACAATGAAGTATAACAAAAACCCAACCTCTTTTGTTTTTCTATACGGAATCCAGCCGAAAATGGGCGACTTTGGGTCGGGCCCCTTCATTTCAATGTTGGGAAAAAGCAATGATAATTACAAAGATTTTTATTTTTAAATTTTTGGTGATTTTTTAAAATTGGGTTTAAGCAAAATTTATAATCATGGACTCAAAATTTTGAATCATTTGGTTTTGGGCACCAAATTTTTAAAAAAATTTAGTTTTCCCGTGAAACACAATTCTTCTTTGAAACATTAAAGTAATTTTTATTTTGTTACCAATTTCAGAAAACAATTGTACGAATCGTTGCTCCTGCTTTTGGCTGCATTTTACCCTTTTTTCCCGAATTTTTTTACGGGGGACCCAAAAAAAGGGGGTCAAAAAAATTTCCCCAAATTTAAAAACTATAATAATACGATTTTCATTCAGGAAAAATTTTCTAAATTTTTTGTGACAAAATTTTTTCCCCGATCTTTTTAAATTTCCCCCCTTTTAAATAAAAAGTGTAATTTAGTTAAAACTGACCCCAAAAAGCTCTTTTAAAGTTTGGTATTAAACATTTCCCATGACGTAAAACCCAAAAAGCCTTTCCCTTTTTTCAAAAATAAAAGAGTTTAAAAAATCGGATAAAACCCCTCCTTTTGGGTTTACCCAAAAAAGGGAAATACGGGAAAAACTTTTGATACCAAAAGGGATTTTTTGTTTTAAAAAATTGGGTCTTTTGCGAAGGGGAATTTCAAAAAAATACAGAAATAAGGTTTACCCCCTAAAAAACGATTTAGAGAAAAGGAAAAAATTTCTTGGACCTTAATTTAAAAGAAAAAAAGACAGTAAATCTATTTGGAAAGCTATACATGGCCCTTCCCAAAAAGAAAATTCTGACCCTGTTTTTAACTTAAACAAAAAAAACTATTTGCCCAAAAAGTCCCCGAAACGCCCCCTTTTTCAAGTATAGCAAAAAAAAATTTAGGAAAACGATGAATTTAAAAAAAGTAACCTTCTACAAGAATTTTCTGAAATACTTTCCAAACCAGAAGAACATCTAAATTTAGCTTTTGGGTATTTGGGGCCAAAGGATGTTCGAAGTTTTCCCCTTTTTTCTTAGCGGTTTTTAAAAAAAGACAGCAAACTGTGGGAAAGGGTTTGGAAAATTTATGGGGAAAAAATTTAAGCTTTTCGCAAACTGTTATAGCAGGAAAATTCAATTTTTTTTATAATCTCTTTCATTTATAAGCAATTGCTTTCCTGATGCTTTTAAACAACTAAAGTATAAACCCTTTGGTAAAATCAGGAAATATGGCGGGTCCTTTTCCCAACTTTCGACCTATTCCCTATTTCTTTTCAGTTTCTTTTAAAAAACCCTTAGAAAAACAATAAAAAGTGTCTTTTTCTCATGTTAAAAAAAAATTTTGATTTTACTACACCCAAAATTTAAAAAGGATTTAAAAGAAGGGTTTATTCTTGTTCCAAACAGCTTCTTTTTCCAAAATAGTTGATCAATGGTTTAAACAAAAAACAACAAAAAAACTTTTCCGGGAAAATACTCTTTCCGGGTTTGGGTTTTGCTTTAAAGGGTTTTCGGGTGTCATTAAAAAATGAAACCCTTTTTTCAGAAAGTTAAAATATTTAAACGACTAACTTCCGGGCACTCTAAAAACATTTCATTTCCTTTCCTTTCCCCAAAAGGGGAAAAAAATTAAATATTATTAAAAGTTTTTTATTTCTTTCCCTTTTTCCCAAAAAAACTTTGGTTTTACCACAAGGGTCGGTGCTTGGTCCTGGGTCTTCTTATTCTTTATTAAATGGATTTTCCCCTTAACCTTGACTTCTTTATTGGGGAAAAGGGTTTTCCGATGATACCACTATCGAAAACTAAATAACTCCCAAAGCTCAGCAAGTTTACCCTTGGGTATTTAGGGGAAAAAAATCAAAACCCCTCGTTAAATGGGACCCCAAACTCAATCACCAAAGTTTCTGCATCCTCAAAAAAACAAAAATTCATGTTGATTTACAACAAGGCAAAAACGTCAAAATGTAACCGAAAACTTGCCAATCCTTTATATTGGTAACGAAAAAATCAAAGGAGGTTTCAAATCACAGAGTCTTAGGAATAGCAATCGACAACAACCTATTTTGGGTTTCGAAACATTTAGAACTTCTTTCCAAAAATCTTGCTGTAAAACTGTATCAGCTCAGGAAAAAAAAAACTTTTTAGATTATCACACCAGAAAATTATTTTTTCAATCTTTAATTCAGCCAAATATTTGACTATGCCTCGACACTCTGGGATTAGCTAGCAATAAGTTGCTTAAACCATTGACTAGTATATACAAGAGAGCTGTCAAAATAATAATTGGATGAACCTCGCTAGGGCACCCTGATTATGAACGAGCAGGTATCCTTTCCCTTCAAGACCAAACTATTGTACAATAAAGCACTCTTTTATGCAAAAAAATACTACACGCAGTGCTCCTTCCTATTTAATGAATATATTTCTTCTAATGATCATCGTCATTCGCATAAAAAAATCTCCCTTTCCCATCAATTAATTTATGCAAAATCAAGACCTTGCTTATTTGGTGGGTGGGTGTGGAATAATATCCCGAAAAAACTGAAAAAACGAACCAAACACTAGTAAGTTTAAAAACCAATCTTTTTTACCGTACTTGATGTATCTGTCTGTTTTTCACCACTTTGCCCAAAGATGTACCAATAACTGTTCTGTGTAAATGTTTCATTTTGCTTATCAGTTCTTCCTTTTCTTCCATCCCCCCTCCTTCATTTTTTTAATTGTCCCCCATCCCACCCATCCCACTCCCACCCCCACCGTCTCCCACACCTTCTGTCGGTGTTCCCTTGTACATTAGATTTGTATCCTTTTGTATTTTCGTATTTCATATTTAAGAATGATTTTTCATTATTTTACATTAATTTAATATTTTTGTGTGTTTTTTTTCTTTTCCTTTCTTAAATTTCTTTTGGCCCCGGAGGGCTGGATGTAAAAAAGCAGTGATGCTTATTCCATTACCCCCTGAAAATAAAATTTCGTTCGTTCGTTCGTTCGTTCGTTCTCTCTCAAGGGGGGCGGGGGGGGGGGGGGAGGGTGATGAATTTCAGAGTGGATTTAAAACAACGTGGCAATGGGGAGGGGAGGGGAAAAGGATTAAAGCTGACGTGGATTGTCATTGAAGCAGATGACGTGATGTGGACAAGGCATGACTAGCATTTTCTTGTTTGTTGTTTTGTTTTGTTTTTGTTTTGTTTTGTTTTTGTTTGTTTGTTTTGTGTTGTTGTTTTTTGTTTTTGTTTTGTTTTGTTTTTTTTGTTTTTGTTTAACCAGCTGAAAAATTAGTTGAAAAGCAAGCGAAGAGAAATACGTGGTCGGCGGTTGAGGAGGGAGGAGGAGGGGAAATTTTGCCTGATACCCTTTCTCCTCAGGTGTTTGCCAGATCAATTTTTAGTCTTGTAGATTTGAGTGCCCCCATTTGTTTATATGGAGTGAGCTCGTCATGATCAGTGTTGGTTGATTAGAGTGGAACTATGTCTGGTCTCATGCCACTCTTGCTGATGATCTCTGGGTGACTCTTCCATTCTGGGAGGTCTGCAGTGCACCTCCAGTCATCTGCCCGTCCAGCAGACTCTGCCTGCATGTTTCGAGTGGGCACTGTTGTTCTTGGCCATGATTTGCTGCCTCCTGCCGTGAAGAATGTTGGGGTGTTTTGGAGTCCTGATTTTCCCTTTTGTGGTGTTGGTTACTAGCCCAGACTACTTGTACAATCTCTTTGGCACTTGGTTGTGCCTCCATGTGTACCTTCCTTGAGCCAGGGCTACTTTACATGAGCTTAGGACATGCTCCACTGTTTGTTTTTCATGGCAGAGGGGGCATGCAGGTCGTCTGTTTTCCCCACTTCACAGGTTTGCATTTGAGGGCAGAGGTCATATGCAGATCTGAGAATGAAGCTGATCTGAGAGGGGCCATGTGCCAAATGTCATTCCAAGTGAGACTTCTTTGGAGTGCATTCTCCCACGTTGTCCATTGCCCTTGCTGGCTCTGTGGACTGCTTTTTGGAGTCTTTTTTGGTCTTCTTCTTTTTCATCTCCTGAATCATCATGTCTCTTTGGTTTTTCCCTTTTGGGCCCATTTGACCACATTCAGTTTTTGGTCACCCCAGCCCTTGTCTGTTTGGGTCTGTGTGTGTCCTGTTATTTCTTGTTTGAGATTTTTTTGCAAAATCCATCGCCTCTTGAATTTCCCATTTTCTCCCTGTTTCAGTGGGGTTTGGATTGCTTCTACCACCTTGTCTCCTGAGTCCTCCAGCATGCTTTGAAGTTGATTTCCCCTGCTTTGTATTTCCAGGATGGATTTCGTGGTAGTTTCAGCTTTGCTTGGCGAATTTACAGCGTATGTCGTCAGACAGGGTGGGGCCCCAACCCCTTTCCCTTGTGAATTGTTTTTTTGGCTTCCATTGCCTATATGCTGGTGCAGATGTGTATATATAAGAGGCCTGGAGCTTTGGT
>JAMYXO010006865.1:0-12925 GCA_033310375.1 Conus canariensis | reverse complement strand
AACCCAACCCTCTGGGGTTTCTCTTGGGCCACACCCTATGTTTTAAAACCCAGCTGGTTAAAAATTTAGTTCCCTTGGGTTTCTTCAAGGGCCCACATTCTTTTTTTTCTACCTTCTGGTTAAATTATTTTCCCGGGGGTTTTTTCTTCGGGGGCCCCTTTTCTATGTTTCTAAAAGTTCGGGTTTTAAAATTTTAGTTTCCCTTGGGTTTTTTCCGGGGCCCGCATTAAAAAGTTTCTACCCCCTTGTTTTTAAAAAAAGGGTTTTCCCTTGGGTTTTTTCAAGGGGCCCTTCTATTTTTTCTAAACCAAGTCTGGTTCAAATTAGTTCCCTTGGGGTTTTTTTAGGGCCCAAAATTCTATGTTTTTTCCCCCAATTCTGGTTCAAATTGTTCCCTTTGGGGTTTTTTTGGGGGGCCAATTTTTATGTTTTTTACCAAAGGGGTCTTTTTTCAAAAATTAGTTCCCTTTGGGTTCTTCGGGGGGGCCACTTTCATGTTTTTCCCAATTTCGGGTTAAATTTAGTTTCCCTTGGGTTTTTTCGGGGGCCACTTCTTTTTTTTTACCCAGCTGGTTAAAAATTAGTTCCCTTTTGGGTTTTCTTTCGGGGCCACATTTATGTTTACCAATTTCCGTTAAAAATTTTTCCCTTTGGGTTTTTTCCCTTAGGCCATTCAGTTTTACCAAGGGTCTGGTTTTTCGGGGTTTTTTTTTTTTTTTTTTGGGCCCCCACTTTCTATGTTTCAAAACCCAGCCGGTTAAAATTTAGTTCCCTTGGGTTTTTTGCTGGGGCCACATTCTAGTTTCTACAATCTGGTTCAAATAGTTCCCGGGGTTTCTTCGGGCCACAATTTCTTTGTTTTTACCAATCGGGTTTAAAAATTAGTTCCCTTGGGTTTTTTTTTCTAGGGGGCCCACTTTCTATGTTTCACCAAATTTTAAAATTTATTTTTCCCTTGGGTTTTTTCTGGGTTTTCTTCTAGCTACCCCTTTAAAAAGGGTTCCCTTTTTTTTTTTCTTAGGGCCACATTCTAGGTTTTTTACCCACGGGGTTAAAAATTATTCCCTTTGGGGGTTTTTTCAGGGCCCCCCATTTCTTTTTTTCCCCCGGTTTTTTTTTCCCTTTTTTCCCGGGTTTTTTTTTAACATTCATTTTTTCCCGGGTTTTCTTTAGTTTCCCTTTTTTTTTTCTTTGGGAAATTTTTCTGTTTTTCCCCGCCTTTTAAAATTTTCCCTTTTGAAAATTTAGGGGTTTTCCCAAGGCCTTTCAAATTTTTCCCGGGGTTTTTTTCATTTCCCCTTTTTTTTTTTCCCCGGGGCCGGGTTAAAAAAGCCTGGTTTTTCCCCCCGGGTTTTTCCTTTCTTGTTTTTCAAAACCCGGGGCCTGGTTAAAATTTTAGTTCCCTTGGGGTTTTTCTGGGGGGCACTTTTTTTCTAGGTTTTTCCCGGGGTTTCGGGGAAAAAAATTTTCCCTTGGGGTTTTTTTTCGGGGCCTTTTTCATGGTTTTCCCCAGGCGGTTCAATTTTTCCCGGGTTTTTTTTTGGGAATTTAAAGTTTTTTAACCCTTCCCGGTTTTCAAAATTTCCCGGGGCTTTTGGGGGCCCCCCCAATTTTATTTTTCTCCCTTTCTTTTTAAAAAAATTTTTTTGGGGGGAAAAAGGGGGCAACGGGGCCCCAGGCCGGCAAAAAGCCCGGGGGTTTCCAAGGGGGGCCCTCTTCTTTTTTCTCCCACCTTTTTAAAATAGGGGTTTTTTTAAGGGGGGAAATTTTTCAGCAAAGGGGCAAAAGCCTTGGGATTTAACCCCCTTTTTCTTGTTTTTTAACCCCAACCTTTTTTTTTTTTTCCCTTTGGGTTTTTAGGGGGCCCAACAGCCCCACCCCGGGCAAAAGCCTTTTGGGCCAAAGGGGGCCCAAAAATTTTTTTGTTTCCCCCGGGCGGGGCAAAATTTACCCCCTTTGGGGGGCACAGGGCTACATTCTATTTTTTTTTTCCCCAAAAAGCGGAAAAAAGTTTCCGGGGTTTTTTCCCTGGGGGACATTTTTTTTTTTTAAGGGGGAAAGAGCCCGGGGCCGGGGCAAATTCAGCACCCAGCGGAAAAAAAAGCCCTTGGGGGTTTCTTCTAAAAAAAACATTCTTTTTTAAGGGGTTTTAAATTTTATTTGGGGGAAAAAAAATTTTAAAAAGGGGGGGGGAAGGGGGGGGGGAAACCCAACCAAAAACAAAAAAAAAAGACGTTTTTGGGGGCCCCCCCAAAAACATTTTTTTTTTCTTGGAGGGGAAAGAAAGGGGCAAAGGAGGGGAAAAGGGGGAAGGGGGAAAGGGCCCGGGGAAACAAAAAAAGGAAAACAAACAAAAAACAAAAACCCCAGAAAAAAAAGGGGGGGGAAACAGACGAGGGGGCCAAAAAAAAAAACCAAAGGGGGGGGAAAACGCCAAAATTTGGGCCCCCAAAGTCACAAAAAAAAAAAAACCCACAGAGAAAAGAAAAAAAAAAGAAAAAGAAAAAAAAAAACCCCAAACGAAAAAACCCAAAAAAGGGGGACCCCAGGGAACAGACAAAAACAAAAAACCCCCAAAGTAATGAAATCAATAGAGGGGAAAAACCCACATTTTTTTTTTTTTGGGGGGGGGGAAAAAGCCGGGGGGAAAGGGGGAGGGAAAAAAAGGGGGAAAAAAGGAAAAACCAAGACGGGACAAGCGGCAAGAAAAGGGGGAAAACAGAAAAGCCCCAAAACCCAACAAGCCAAAAAAAAAAAAAGCACGGCAAAACAAAAAATTTTTTTTTCTAAAGAAAAAAAAACAAAAAACCAAAAAAAAGGAAAAAAACCAAAACAATAGGGCAAACTTTTTTTTCTAAAACCCAGAAACCAGACAGCGACGGGCCCCCAGGACAATTTTGGGGGAACCAAAAATTTCACTCAAAAAAACAATTTTTTTGGGGGGGGGAAAAGGGGGGGGGGAAAGGGGAGATTTAAAAGGGAAAAAAAAAAAAAAGGAAAAAGGGGAGAAAAAAATAACCCCAACAACAACAAGGGGACAAAAACAAAACAGAGGGGGGGCCCTTTGATTAATTTAAAAACCCTTTTTTAAAAAAACCAAAAAAAAAATTCCCCCAAAAAGGGAAGGAACAAAAAAAAAATGAAAAGAGAAAAGGAAAAAAAAAAAAGGGGGGGAAAGAGGAAAGGGGGAAAAAAAGAAGGGGGGAAAAAAAAGGGGGGGGGGAAAACCCCCCCCAAGGCAAAAAAAAGGGGGCACCCAGGAAAAAACTAAACAAGGGGGCCCCAAAAAAAAAGGGGACAAAATTCACACCCCAGCCCCCCAAACCCCAAAACCGTCCACCCCAAAACCCCTTTTTTTTTTCCTTTTTTCTTTTTCGCCCCCCACCCCCCCCACCCCCAACACCCCAAAAACAAACCCCCACACAAAACAAAACCCCACCCACACACACACCACACCCCCCGCTCCCCGCGCCCCCCCACAGACCACCAACACCCAACCCCCCCCCCAAAACCCCAAAAAACACAAAACCCCCAACCCCCCCCAACAACACAAAACCCCCAAAATTTAAAGGGAAGTTTTTTTTTTGGGCCCACCCACCCCCTTTTTTTCCATGCCGTCACACACACAAAAAGCAAAACAAAACCACCCCCAACTGGGGGCCAAAACCCCCCAACCCCCCCCAAAAACAAACCCCCAAAAAAAACAAAAAAACAAAACCCTTTTTTAAATAAAAAAAACCTTTCAAAAAAACCCACCAAAACCCCTTTTTTTTTAAAAAATTACCCCCAAAAACGAAAACCCCCAACCCCACCCCCCCGAAACCCAAACCCCGGCCGCAGGGCCCCACGAAAAAACCACCCAAAACCACCAAAACAAAATACAAGACCCCACCCATAACAATACCAAAAGGGGGCCCCCAACTCGCCCCGGGCCCACGCGCCCACCCCCAACCACACCCACAAACACAAAAACCACCAACCCCACACCCCACACCACACGGTCCACACCCCAAACCCGCGCCGTTTTTTTTCCCCAAAAACAAACAAAACCCCACACCCCCACACCCCAACCCCCAAACCCCAAAACAACACCACACACACACACCAAAACCAAAAAAACAAAAACCCCCGGGGAACAAACCAAAACACAAAAACCCACACCCCCAAAAAAACCCCAAAACAAAAAACCCCCCCCACCTTTCCTTCCTCTTTTTCTCCTTCGCCCCCTTGAAAACACCAAAAAAACCAAAAACCCCCAACAAAAACCACCCACACCCCCAAAAAAACAAAACCTTTAAAAAAGGAAAAGGGGCCAAAACCCCAAACCCAAAGCCCCCGGGAAAAAACCCAGGGAAACCCAAACCCCCAACCCCCCAACCCCCCCCCGCAAAAAACCCCCCCAAAATACCCCGGGGCCGGGGGGGGCCCCCCCCCTTTTTTTGGGTTCAAACGGGAAAACCCCCCAAAAAACAAAAACTTTGGGGGAAAAAAAGGGGGATAAAGGGTTTTTTTTCAAGGGAATTTTTGGTTTTTGAATTTTAAAAGAATTAATAATTTTCGGGGTTTTTTTTTTTAAAAAAATTTTAAAAACCATGGGGGGGGGTTTAAAGGGGGAACCTTTAAAAAATTTTTTAATAAAAAAAGGATTTAAAAAAAAAAAAAAAAAACCCCCCAAAAAAAACCCCCCAAAAAAACCCCAAAAAAACCCCCAAAAAACCAAACCCAAAAAACCCCCAAAACCCCGGGTGGGTTTCCCCCAAAAAAAAAAACCCCCCCCAAAGACGCCCCCCAAAACCCCCATCACCAAACACCACCTCACAAACAAAAAAGCACGCCCCGGGGGGCCCCCCAAGCGCACAAAAAAAAACACACACCCCAAACAAAAAACACCCCAAAAACACAATCCCCCAAAAAAGCCCCACCCCCTCCCCAAACCAAAACGCCCCGGGGGCGCCCGGCACCCAAAAACCCCAAAACAAAAAACCCCCAAAAAACCCACCAAACAACACCCCCCCCCTCAAAACCCCCAACCCCAAAAAACCCCAAAAAATTTTTTAAAAAAATAATGCCGGGGGAAATTTTCTTTTTTTTTTTTTTTCCCCTTTGGTTTTAAAACCCCCTTCTTTTAAATAAGTTTGTTTTTCCCCAAAAGTTCTTTCCCCCTTTTTCTTTTCCCCCCTTTCTACTGTCGTCCGCTTTTTCCCCTAAAAAGGTCATTTTTCCCCCTTTACTTTTTGTTTTAAAAGGTGTTTTTCCCCCCTACCCCTTTTCCTTTTTTTTTAAAAGCCCTTTAACCCTTTTTAAAAGGGGGGTTTTTTTGGTAAATTTGGCGAATAAAAACCCTTTAAACTCAAGGGTAGAAAAAAACCCTCAAAATTTAAAAAAACCCCCGCAAAAAATTTAACCCCTAATTTCCCAAGGGAAAAAATAAAATCTTTTAATGTCCCTAAAAGGGAAAATTTAACCCCAAACATTACACAAAAACCCCCACCGGAAACACAGAAAAAAAAACCCTAGGGAAAAAAACGAAACAAAAAATAAGATTTCAAAAATCTTTTCAAAAAAAGGGGGAAAGGGGCCCCCCAAAAAACCATTATTTTCCTTTAAAAGCCAAAAAAATTTTCTGGGGGTTTTTTAAAAAACCCGGGAAAAAAATTTTTTTTTCTTAACCCCAAAAAAAAACCCCACCCCAATTCTTTTCATTTAAAAATCCCTAAAACCGTTAAAACCAAAATAACAAACAGTAATCCCAAAAAACCCCAAAAAAAACAAAAAAACCCAACCCTTTTACAAAAAAAAAAAAACCCCCCAAAAAAAACCCCCAAAAACCCCCTCTTTTCAACAAAAAATCTTTCTTAAAAATTTAAAAAAATTTCCCCCCCGAAGTTTAATTTTAAAACCCTTTTGTTTTCAAATATTTTGGGGGGCATACACATAAAAAAATTTTCTTCCCAAAAATGTGTTTTTTAAAAAAAAAGTTTTTTTTCTGATTGGGGGGGGGGGTAAAAAGGGGGGGGGGGGGGGGAAAAAGGGGAAAAATTTAATTTTTTTTAAAAAACCCCACGTAAAACCTTTTACTTTTTAAAAAAACCCCCCTAAAAAAGGGCAAAAAAGAAACCCCCGAAACCCCAATTTTTAAACACCTTTAAAAAACCCCCCCCCCATCCCCTTTCTCCTCCCCTCCCCTCCCCCCCTCGGGGGCGAAAAAAACCAAAAAAGGGCAATTTTTCAAACCCATACGGGGAATTATGAAATTTGCAGAAAAAAAAAAAAGGGGTTTTTTAAAATTTTTTTGGGAAACCCTTTTTGGGCAAATTGTTTTTTCCCCCCCTTTTTTAGAGGGCAGGAGAAAAAAAAAAAGCGGGGGCCCCAAACCCCCCCAAAAGAAAAAAAGCCCGGCCCGACGGGCCCACCACAACACCCCAAACCCAAACCCCCCCCCCCCCCCCCCCAAACCCCACCCCCCCCCCCCCCCGCCCCACCCCACCCCCCCTCCCCCCCGCCACCGCCCCGCCCCCACTTCATCAGCCCCCACACCCCCCCACCACCCCAACCCCAAAACCCCCAACCCCACAACCCCCCAAAAACCACAACACCACACCCCCAACAAAAACCCCCACCCCCACCCCCCAACCGTCCCCCCCACCACAGAGAAACCCACCTCAAAACCCCACCGAAGGGGGCCCCCGACCCCCCCCCCCCCCCCCCCCCCCCCCCCCCCCCCCCCCCCCCAACCCCCCCAAAAAACCCCCCCCGGGGGAAAGGGGGGGGGGGGAAAAAAAAAAACCCCCCAAAAAAAAAAAAAAAAAAACAAACCCCCCCAAAAAACCAACCAAAAACAAAAAACCCCAAAAACCCAAAAAAAAACCATTTTTAGGAAAAATTTGGGTTTTTCCCTTTTTTTTGGGGGCAAAAAAAAAAAAAAAAAAAAAAATAAATTTTCCTTTTGGATTACCAAAAAGAAAAAATTAATTTAGATTCTGATAAAAAAAGCGAAATTTTTGAGTGAAAAATTTGGTTTCAAATATTTTTGGGGGGGGAAAAAAAAAAACTTTTTGGCCATTTAAAAAAATTCCGGAAAAAAGTTCCTTTTAAGAAAAAAAGGGTTTATTTGGGGGGGCCTTTTTTAAAAAAGGGGTTTCAAAATTTTGCCCCCGGAATTCATTAAAAAAATGCCCCGGGGGCAGATTTTTTCCCCAAGAAAACAAAATTTTACAAAAAATTTCAAAATGTTGTTGCAAGGGGAAAAAAAAGGTTTTTGTTCCTACACTGCACCTGTCTTTAAAGGGAAAATACACGGAAATGGAGTTTGCTACTCAGAGTGTTTGGAGAATTAGCCCGCATCTTCTTTTACATAAGGTGTGTTTAACAAGACTTTTACAAACCAAGTTTCATGCAAAGGAAGTGGGGTCAATTGAAAGAAAATTTAAAAGGTCTGGAAAAAGAACCAATGAAAACAATTCCCCCACATGAAGGGGCTGGTTTGTAAAACTACCTTACTAATAATACTTTAAAAAACCCCAACTATAAATACTAAATGAACCCATTCTCTCTCTTTTCTTCTCTCTCTCTCTTCTCCTCTCTCCCTCCTCCCCCTCTTCTCTCCCTTTCTCTTCTGTGAAATTTGCATAATTTGATTCTTTAAAATTGCATTATTTGATCTTTAATTTGTTTTCTATTCCTTTTCCCCCCAGGGCTGGGTGGAAAAAAAGCATTTGTATTGCTTTCCTCATTACCTTGGTGAAATAAAATTTTTTTTTCGTTTGTTCGTTCCGTTCTCCCCTCTCTCCTTCCTCTTTCCCCCCCCCCCCCTTCTCCTTTCTTCCTTCACTCTCTCCCTTCTCCCCTTTCTTCTTCTCTCTCTCTCCTTCTCTTTTCCTCTCTCTCTCTCTCTCCCCCTCTCTCGTCCCTCGTATTAAAAAATGTTTAATCAATTTGTTTCAGAGGATAATTTTTTCATTGAAAACATTTTAAGCAGCATTGGGTTTATGCCAAGCCCCCCAACATCTTTTTTAAAGTTTTGCCGTACGCGTGCCCCACCACCACACCCACCCCACACCACCACTCACACACACCCCCCACCACCACCACCACCACACCACCACCACCCCCCCCACCCCACACGAGGCGCCCCCAGAAACCCCGAACACCCCCCCACACCCAAAATGAAGACACTGTCCCCGGTCCCCTTACCGATCAGAGAGAGAAGAGGAGCAGAGAGGAGGAGAGAGGAGTGGGGAGAGAGATGGGACGAGAGAGAGAGAGACTTCAAGACTAAAATTTGGATTTTTCTTTTAGTCCATTCCCCTTTTCAGGAAGGGGTTAAAATCAATCCCAATTTCAAATCCCCAATCATAAGGACTGCCCCCACAGACCCATAACCATTTTAACCAACATCTATTCAAAACTTTTTAAGATACATAGAAGATCCCCCGTTTTGGACCCCCTTTTAAGTAAATAATCGACAATTTTCTGTTTTGTTCATGATTACCTTTTCCAAAGAAGTGCTTTACTCATTAATTGATTTGGGACTTTGTGATTATTTCATCGGTATATACTGAAGTTTTGCGGACAACATACAAAAAACACTTCACTTTCTATCTCCTCTCTGAAAAGTTGGTATAGAGTTCTGAAATCGCTGTGCCACGGTGCGGGAAATTTTGGAGCTGAAATATTTCGTTTATAGGCCTTCCCAATCTGAATAGTAGAAAAAAATATTTTAAAAACTGCCTGCCCCAGATTTCAGCAATAGATAGGGTTTTTAACTTTTGGGGGGCAGGCAAGAGGATCTGAAAAAACTTAAATCTTTCGCAATTTAACTACGGATAATTCCTTTGTTACCATCTCCCTGCAGTCAGTCAGTTCTAAAAAATTCGCAAAATTCATCAGTTGCATCAACCCCTTTGGGTTCAACTAAATAACCAAATCCACATATAAAAATCCCACAAACGAAATTTGGGCAAGTTTCTTTTGTCAATTCTTCCAAGTAAATAACATGCGATACCCTTACATTGTAATCGTTCATCCAAAAACCTGAAAAATTTTTAAAAAACAGAATTTCGGTAAAGGGTAAAAGTTCGTTTTCCATAATCAGTCATATTTTGTTCATAAAACAACGCCTAAAAAATCGTGTGAGCGCAAACAAGTTTTTTTTTTTTTTTCCAATGTAATGCGCATCCCCCGTCCCCCAAATTCCCACCGTACTAACCATTGGCTAAAAACCTGTGGGTTGAAAAAAATTTGAGAAATGGTTTTTTAACCGAGTTATTTTTTTAAAAACCCTATAAAACTTTTACAAAGTACAAAACAGAGCATTTTTAGGCTGGGCAGAAAGATTTTTTGCACGCGCAGCAAACCAAAACCTGTAAAAAGTAAATGTTCAGGCATTTTTTTAACATTTACAGCAGGCAGATTTTATTCCATTGAATTTTCCTTTTCGCACAAGCCCGATCAAAAAACCCCTTTCCCAAATACAAAAATTATTACTTTTTTTTCATGTTCCCCCTCAATTTCCCCCCCATGCGTGCTGAGGGGCTCCCCACGGTAAGACTTTGACGTGTTTGTGGCCATTTACTTTTTCAGCCAGTAAAAAGCTACATCTCACCAATGAAAAAAAAAAATGCAAAAAACAAAAAAAGTTCAATGATGCCCATGAATGGCCCCCCTCTTACTACTTCGAATGCAAATTTTCGTGATGAATAAAGAAAAAAAATTCGAGTGTAAAAAATCAGTTTGTTTCCCCCCCACGAGAACACTTTTTGCCCAAAAATCAGCCTACGCTGTACATTTATTTAATATTTTGAATACATTTACACAATTTGTTTTTAAATTTTTGCATTTTTAAAAAGGGATTGGCCTTTTATGAGAAAAGAGGGGAGAAGAGGAAGGAGGGAGAGAGGAGAGAGAGAGAGAGAGAGAGACACACACACACCAACACACCACCCACCCAAACACACACACACCACCACAACACCCACACAACACACACCACCCCCCACACAACACCACACACACCACACCCCAAAGGGCTCGAAACAAAAGAATCAGGGGAAGAGGGTTGGCGACAGGTGGGGGGGGGAGAAGCAAGCACCACCGAATGATCGATGATTTTTTTTTCTTTTATTTTTTTCCCCAAATGTGTTCAGCACCTTATTAACTCCTACCCCCCCCCCCCCCCTACAAACACACACACACCCCCACACACAACACACAACACACACACACCCCACACACCCCCACACACACACACCTTTTCGCACACACACGCATGCGCACGCACACAAAAAAGGGGTATAGAAAACAAACGTTTTGCAACCCACCAACACAAAACACAAACACACCACACACCCCCACACAATCACACACCCAAAAACCCACACACACAGAGGCATCGTCACTCTACAAAAAAGGGAGAAAAGGGGGGGAGGGAGGGAGAGAAGAGGAGAGGAGAGAAGAAGAGAGGAAAAGGGGAGAGAGAGGAGAGAGGGGGGGAGAACCCCGAAACACTGAAAGGGTTTTAATGAATATGCCATAGGCAATTGTCATAGGGGGGTGGTTGAAAAAAACAAAACATCCTTTTAAAAAACGCTTAACGGGGGCATTTGATAGTAACATTTTATTTTTGTTTGGATTTGAACAACTTAAATGCATTTAATAGACAATTTGTGGCGTAACTTTTAACATCGATACACAAAAAACCGTTTTTCAAAGCTTTTTTAAGAAACATGCAAGCGAAAAAAGATCAAGGTTTTACTCTAGAAAACAAACAGCATTTTTAATTTGTGCTGGATGGCCATTTGTAATAATTTTGCTGGAATATACTGTTCCCTAAACTTTGGGTTTTTTGGACGTTTTTAATACTAAGTGCTTTTTCCGTTTCAATTTGAAACTGACAGAACGGATAAAAAAAATATTTTCATAACATTTCTCTTTTAAAAAAACGGGAATTTTGTGCACTTTTAAAACTAGACCACCTAATCGAATTGTAAATGATTCACCTTTTTAAAGTATGGGGATAAATAGGTCACTTTAAAAATGTTTTGTAAGAAAATTTCATTGTGCCAATTTTTCAGAGAGCCAAATGTACTTTGTAGTCATTAAACAGTTTTTTCCCCTTAAGGCTTTCGAAAAGGGGGAACTTCGTTCCCGAACTTCTTGTTGTCCCCAAACTTCTTAAAAAATCCATGTGGGGCACAGAAAAAAAGCAGACGGAAGATGGGCCCAAAGTGTTTTTGTTTTTCTCACAACCCCCCAACTTTTTTGGAAGTTTTTCTTTGGTAAACTTTTGGGAACGGGCATTTTTTAAAAGACCCCTAACCATACTTGATCCTTTTCACTTTGGGGGGAATTTCCTAACAATGGAAATCTACCAAAACCTCCGTACCCATTAATTAGGAGTTCTTTACTTAATTTAAAAAAAAAATTTTTTTTAAGGAAAAAAAAAGCTGCACTTTTTCTACCACATAAATTTCCAATTCCCCCATACCTTTTGTCCTAGTTTTGTACGGGGTTTGAAATAGAGCTCAAAGAGTTTGAAAAATGTACCAGGGATTTTTTTCCCCCCAAAGCCATGCGCTTTAAAAAATATATGACCACTCCTTCCTTTGCTCTGCTTCCCAATTATCTTTTCAGACTGTGGGTTAAAGGAAAAAAGTTGGTAGACATAATTTCCCCTAGACTTGTAAGTTAACCAACGTCATTCGGGTCTGCTAAAAAAAAAACCCATTTTTTTTTTGGTCAGAGATATTTCACCCTTTTCTAATATGGGGACAAATTTGATTTATCTGAATCTCTATTACCCCAAAAGTCTCTTTGACGTGTTATAAAAACTTTAAAAAACTGATTTTGAAGACCGGGCGAGAATCAGAAAAAAAAATAATTCCTCAGCGAACAATGTTTGAATTTTTTTTAAAAAAAAATTTTTTGAAATTAAATTAAAAGAAACTTATAAAAAGGCCCCTATTTTTTGGCTAGAGCCAACTCAAGCGTTTTACAACCCCCACTCTTTTTACAAAAGGCTTGCCTACCTGGGTGGGGGGGCCGAATTAAAGCTCCCACTGGCGCTTATTCAGTCGTTTTCCCCGTCTCACCAGTCCATATCATTAAAATATCTTTCACTAAAATTCCCTTACTTTCTCATTCTTTCCATTTCCCCCGCGGGGTGCTTGAATGTGAAAACGGGTCATCCCTACCAACGGCCCAACGGGCCTTTCTTCCAAAGGGGTGATGGGTTTTTACTTGTGGCAAGATGTTTATGCGTGCGTTCACCCCCGGGGAGTTCGGTTTTTAGTCTCTTGGGGACTGAAAAAAGGGAAAAACTGAATTCCCATTTTTCCCCTTTTCCGGAATTAAAAAAAGCCCGTTCTTTTTTATGAAAAGGGATACAGAACCGAAAAACCCCCTCCCCCTTGCTGAGACCGGATGGAAAACATAAAATCAGTTAAATCACACCCCAACCTAATCTTGTTTAACAATGTTATAAATATTAAGCATGCCCTTTCATTTTCCCATGAATCCTTTTTTTCAAAATGCCAATAAATTTGCCTTTGAAAAATTAAAAGTTTTCTGAAATCAACAAACGCAACAACAGTTTTTTTTGCGAAGTAACAATTTTTTCGTTTCTGAACCATGGCAAGGGGAAAATTTTAAAAGGACATGAGGAGGTACCATACTTTTCCTGAAGCCTTTTGCCCTTGAACGGTCACAAAAAAATGGTTTTTTCTTCAATCCAACTGTTTAAAAAGCCCTTCAAAATGGGGACTAACAATTTTACTGCTTTTTATTCAAAAAGGTATTCCCATTTTATTATCGGGTAATTCCTGTTGCCCCTTTTCAAATAGCGGTTTTAAATAATGACTCGGGGACCATTGAGGGGGATATTTCCAACGCTAATATGATAAAAAAAAAAAAAAAAACAAACTGGGTC
>JAMYXO010006864.1:0-5000 GCA_033310375.1 Conus canariensis | reverse complement strand
CTAGGGGGGTTGGGCCACACCCGGTTCATGACTCCGGATGTCCCTCTGCTGCCCCTTTTTTTTCCCATCTTGGGACGAGCCATGGCTGGGATTCGAACCCATGACCCTCTGGACATGCTCATTTTCCACTTAATGACTCGCGCTTTAACCACTGAGCCACAGGGACACCTGATATTTGTAGGGAAATTAAGCCTTATGAAGTTCACTTTTGTTCCTCCTTGACCAGATCCAGCTTGAACACCTCTCTGCCGCTTCTGCCATTGCTTTCAGGGCTCTGGTTTTTTCCTTCCCTGCAACTGAGAGCTGTTTCATGAGGCTGTATGCAGACGTTCCTACAAACCCCCTAGCTCCAATTTCTGCAGTGAGGACTTTGACCTGATAGCCTTCTCTCCTCAGGCTGTTTGCCAGATCAGCATACTTTTCAGTCTTGTAGATTTGAGCTGCCTCCATTCTGTTCTCATATGGCACCGTGAGCTCGATCATGATCAGCTGCTTGGTTGACTGAGAGTGGACTACTATGTCTGGTCTCATGCCACTCTTGCTGATGATCTCTGGGTGACTCTTCCATTCTGGGAGGTCTGCAGTGCACTCCCAGTCATCTGCCCCGTCCAGCAGACTCTGCCTGCATGTTTCGAGTGGCACTGTTGTTCTTGGCCATGATTTGCTGCCTCCTGCCGTGAAGAATGTTGCGGGTGCTTTTGGAGTCCTGATTTTCCCTTTTGTGGTGTTGGTACTAGCCCAGACTACTTGTACAATTTCTTTGAGCACTTGGTTGTGCCTCCATGTGTACCTTCCTTGAGCCAGGGCTACTTTACATGAGCTTAGGACATGCTCCACTGTTTGTTTTTCATGGCAGAGGGGGCATGCAGGATCGTCTGTTTTCCCCCACTTCACCAGGTTTGCATTTGAGGGCAGAAGGTCATATGCAGATCTGAGAATGAAGCTGATCCTGAGAGGGGCCATGTGCCAAATGTCATTCCAAGTGAGACTTCTTTGGAGTGCATTCTCCCACGTTGTCCATTGCCCTTGCTGGCTCTGCTGGACTGCTTTTTGGAGTCTTTTTTGGTCTTCTTCTTTTCTCATCTCCTGAATCATCATGTCTCTTTTGGCTTTTCCTTTGGCCTTTGACCACCATTCAGTTTTGGTCACCCCCAGTCCCTGTCTGTTGGTCTGTGTGTGTCCTGTTATTTCTCTGATCTTGAGACTTTCTTTTGCAGAATCCATCGCCTCTTGAACTTTCCATTTTCTGCCTGTCTTCAGCTGGGGCTTAATTGCTTCTACCACCTTGTCTCCTGAGTCCTCCAGCATGCTTTGAAGTCTGATCTTCCCTGCTTTGTATTCCTCCAGGATGGATTTCAGGGGTAGTTTCAGCTTTGCTTGGCGACAGTACAGCGCTATGTCAGTCAGACAGGGTGGGACACCAAGCCATTTCCTTGTGAACTTGTTGATTTTGGCTTCCATTGCCTCCACTATGCTGGTGCAGATGTCGTATATCATCAGAGGCCATAGCAGCTTTGGTATCAGCATGAACTGCAGACACCAGACCTTGTATTTGCCAGGGAGCCCACACTGGTCAATGGTCTCCAAGCCTTCCTCCGCCATCTGCTTGGTTTCTTTTGCTCTTTGTGTGTCTTTCAGCGTATCATCATACCATCTTCCAAGGCTCTTGACTGGTTCTTCTGTGACTGTTGGAATGGCCTGGTTGGCAACACTGAAGACCACAGATCCGGCCACTTTTCCTTTCCTCAGTGAGAGACTCCGTGATTTCTTTGGCTTGAACTTCATTCTGGATGAGGCAACTATGTCGTCCAGCCTCTCCAGCACATGACGTGTCTCGTCTTCTCTGGATGAAATCACTGTAGTGTCATCCATGAAGGCCTTGAGAGGAGGCATCTTGTATCCATCGCCAAGGTCTGTTTGTCTCGCGTTGTTTGTTGCTGCTTTCAAGATGAGTTCCATTGCCAGCACGAACAGTATTGGGAAATTGCACAGCCCATTGCAATACCCACTTCCAAGTTGATCCAGTCTGTTGTGTACTCCTTGGTAGAGAACCGCATTGAGAAGCCATTGAAGTACTTCTTGAGCATGTCGCGGATGTTCTTTGGCACATGGTACATCTCAAGAGCCAACTGTATCATCTCATGGGGCACAGATCCATATGCGTTTGCCAGATCAAGCCACACTACGTCCAGGTCTCTCTTTTCTGTTTTTGCTTTTTGGATTGCGTCCCAGATCATTGTGGCGTGTTCTACACAGCCCGCCACGCCTGGGATGCCACCTTTCTGGACTGACACATCCAAGTACTTGTTTTCCATCAGGTACTTGGTCAGCCTTGCTGCCATGACAGAGAAGAAGATTTTCCCTTCGACGTTCAGTAGTGATATTGGCCTGAACTGGCTAATGTCACTTGAGTTTTGCTCTTTGGGGATGTACACACCATCTGCCGTCATCCACTGGCCGCTGATCTTCTGGTTTCTCCAAGCCGATCGCAGCAGCCTGTGGAGCCACTCCAGCACCTTGGGACATTTCTTGTAAAGCTGGTAAGGTATTCCGTTTGGCCCTGGTGATGATTTGGCTCTGGCTTTGTCGACCACCTTCTTGATTTCCGCCAACGTTGGAGGCTTGCCATTGAACTGTTCCTCAGGGTTGGTTGGCCACACCAGACCTTGAATGTCGAGTGGTGCTTTGCTCTGTGGGTCAGAGTATGTTTTCCTCAGATGCTGCTCAAGAACTCCTTTGTCCACACTTAGGGTCCCAGATTTTGGCTGCTCAAACAGTGTTCTGGCAAACTGGAAGGGGTCTCTGAAGAAGCGCTCTTGTGTCTTCTTCTTTTTGCTCTTCCTCTTCCTCGCAGATTCCGCTTTGCTGAGGGCACTGTGTTTTTCTTTCAGGTCTTTCCACAGTTTTTCCAAGCCTTGTTTTTCAGCTGGCAGTGCGGTCTTCATTTGCATCTTGAGGTTTTTCTTTTGGACCCTGATCTTGTCCATCTTTTCTTGGCGTCTGGATTTCTTTGGAGGTGTTTTCTCTTTGGGTAGTTTTGCTCCATAGGCGTCTCTACATGTGGCATACACAATGTCCCCATATGTGGCTAGTTTGTGTTCCAGGGTGCTTTTCCCTATCAGTGCATCGAGTCTTTGGACGATTTTTGCATCCAGTTTCTCCCAATCTTCAGTTTCGTTTGCTCGTGGCAGGTTGAGTTTCAGGCGCCTGGCATCGAGGGCCTGTGCAAATTCCTCATCCGAACCAACAGCGTGGATGTCCTTGGCACTGTGGTTTAAATCCTGGCCTTGGTCTTCCGACGTCTTATCTGCTGATGCAGTGCGCTGCTGCTCATTCAGATGAGTCTTCACACATCCCATCTTTGTTCTGTGGATCTTCATGCCACGGGTGGTAGCGAAACGCTAGAAAGATATATTTATTGAAGAAAATATTCTAACTGTAAGTGGACGAGAAGAAACATTCTAAAAATACAAGGATGGACGGAAGTATTCTAAAGACATGTAGATTGAAAGAAATTATGTTGAAGACTTATAGACTGAGTATATATTCTAAAGACATGTATACCTAAAGAAATGTTCCAAAGCCATGATGACAGAAAGAAAAATTCTGAAGACATGAGTACTGAGCAAGTCATTCTGAAAAAAGTGGATGAAAGGAAATATTTCAAAGGCATGTGAACTGCACGAAATATTCTAGTTACATGTTGCGTGTACATTTGAAGGAAATACTCTGAAGACATATAGATCGGAGGAATTAGTATGAAGACACGAGAAATGAAGGGAATGTTCTGAAGAAATGTGAATGGTAGGAACTGTTCTTGAAATACGTGAATTCTAACGAATAACCTGAAAACACGTGAATTCTAGAAAATATCTGCAAATACTTTGACAGCTAGATTCATTATATAGTTTGTCAAAAACAACCCTAGAGACATTATGCTGATTGCCGAAAACATTCTAGAGACATGTGAATTGCAAATTTAAAACTATTTAGATACATGTAGATTAGAGACTAGAGACACGTGGGCTGCAGAAAAATATTCTGATGATGTTATGATTGCAGGAATTATTTTACATCACATATTTACTTGAGACATTGTTAAAGAATCAGGATAGCAGCACAAACTGACCGTAAATGTGAGATTGCAGAAAATGTTCTAAAAATGCATAGATTCTAGAAATGTTCTAGAAAACATGAGAATAAATAACTATTTAATGAAAGACATGTTGAACAATTTAGTAATGGGGAAAAAACAACAAGTGCAGGCTAACAATTTCTCCGTCGTTACATTAAAGACTTGGCAAAGATTAACAAAAACAAGAAACAAACAAAAAGGCAGGGGAGTGGGAGGGGGGGGGGGGGAAGAAAAACAGTAAGAGTGAAAAATTAGGGAAATATATTATCAATATGAAATCCTTTACTAGCAGCATATTTGGAACCATTGTAATCCATCTTGAAGACAGAACCATCCATATTGCCTGCTCCGATGCCTTTCGTCCGCTGGATCGGACTCATCAGGGAGGTACGGCTGATTGTATCTATGCTCTCTTAGCAGGAAATGGAGATATACGACAGTCTATAATTTTGTGGAATTCTAACCACCAGGGTTAAAAAATAGAATCCAACATCACCCCCAAAGCAAGCCAGTGAAGAAAGATTTCAACCGCAAAAACAAAAACGTTCAACTTGCCACAAAAAAAGTAAAGAAAGCTGTAGATCATACCCTCCAGACACCCTCCCTTCCCTACCCCACCCCGAATTACTGAAAATATCAAAACTGATTTGAAAAAAAAAATCTAGAAATATGGTTTTGAAGGGAAAAAAGCGAGAACACCAAAATTACAAGGGAACTGGTACAAACTACAAAATCTTAACTGCAATCAAGCAAAGATAATTAAATAAATAAAAGAATGAAATGGATGAATAAATAAGTGACGTAATGAACAAATAAATAGATTAATCTTAAAAATCATTTGAAATAAAAGTATAAAGAGAAAATA